>ML257335.1:62620-115022 GCA_005239495.1 Nicotiana undulata
GGGGGGGGGGGGGGGGGACAAGATTAATGGGGTTACATTTTTGGCGGCAAAAAGACGAAGGTATTAGTGACCCATAGCAAGAGACTCCGAGAAGCCGCTAAAGGTGACATTACTTTACAGAGGAAGACGTGGATGGACTGCTGCTACCGCATAAAGACGCCTTGGTAATCTCTCTAAATGTCTTATATTTTAAAATTAAACGTGTTCTGGTGGATCCAGGAAGTTCGGCCAATATTATCCAATGAAGAGTGTTGGAGCAAGCCAAGCTCACCTAAAATATCATTTCAGCCACAAAACTCCTCGCGGGTTCAATCTGGCAAGCGTGACAACCCGGGGAGAGATCTTGCTGCCCACGAATGCCGAAGGGTGATGAAGACAACCCTTTTCGAGGTAGTGGACGGCGATATGGGTTACAATATTATCCTGGGGAGAGCATGGTTTCACGAAATGAATGTTGTGTCATCAACATATCATCAGTTGCTAAAATTTCTAACTCCCAAGGGAGCTAAACAAATAAGAGGTGGCCAACCAGCAGTAAGAGAGATGAATGCAATTTCAGTCTCCAGTAGCAAAGGGAAGGATCTTAGGGCATATCAATTACACGAACCACCGCCTTCTCCCGATCCAAGCGAAATCAACTAAGGGGAAGAGTCGTTGAAATCCTATCATGTACCAAGGTACTTTTAGGTGCTGGAAGAGAAGTACGCAACCAAGTCTACAACGGAGGAACTTGAACAAGTTGCATTGTTCGAAAAGTTCTTAGAAATGAAGTTCCACTTGGGGATAGAACTACACCCCGAGCTCAGGTCTGGATTTATTGAATTTCTTAAATTTAATGTCGATTGGTTTGCGTGGTCGCATGCAGACATGACAGGTATCCCACCAGAAGTGGTCATACACAAACTAAGCTTGGATCCCAGCATCCCTCCGGTAAGACAAAAAGAGGTCCTACTGCCGAGGCCAGAAAAAATTGTCAAGGAGGTAACTCGGTTGCTTGATATCGGTTCAATATGAGGGGTAAAGTATCATAATTGGGTAGATAACGTAGTAGTTTTTCCAAAGAAGAAGAATAAATTTCGCATGTGCGTAGACTATAAGGACTTAAATAAGGCGTGCCCAAAAGACTTGTTCCTATTGCCAAACATTGATCAAATGATTGATGCAACGACCCGTCACGAGTTAATGAGTTTCCTTGATGCTTACTCCGGGTACAACCAAATCAAAATGGACCTGGAAGATCAGGAAAAAACTTCGTTTATCACGAATTTCGGCACATATTGTTACAATGTGATGCCCTTTGGGCTAAAGAACGTTGGAGCCACTTATCAACGACTCGTGAACAAGATGTTTGAAAAGAAAATAGGGAAAACCATGGAGGTTTACATAGATGATATGCTTTATAAGTCTTTGAACGTAGGTGTTCATCTCAAACACTTGCAAGAAACTTTTGACATCTTAAGAAAGCATAACATGAAGCTTAACCCCGAGAAGTGTGAGTTCGGGGTCAGCTATGGTAAGTTCCTAGGATTCCTGGTGTCACAAAGTTTGACGACCTGACATGTCATTTTGAGTATCTACACTTCGCTCGGTATTTTGAGGGCTCGAGTATCTATGTGTTATGTTATGAGACTTGTTAGTATGTTAGGACGTGGTCCCGAGGGGCTCGGATGAGTTTCAGATAGGTTTGACCTGCGTTGCACTCGTTTTTCTTATGTTCCGATGTCGTTTCTTCAAGCATAAATGATACCACATTAAGCAAACGAGCTACGATTTCTGTTTTGATTGAAGCATTAGATCCGTATCGTAATTACGGAGTCATAGCAAAAAGAATCGGCGAATTTGGACATCGTATGAGGAATTTATGGTCATTTAACTAAAAATTAGGTTGTCAGATTTTTCAGATTAATTACGAAATCGCCATTGAATTCGTTTTTAAAAATATGCACTATTTGCAAATATTGAAACCAACATATCTCCTTCATTCTAAGGTCAAATTGAGTGATTCAAAAGCCTACTTGACTAAAATTTCACAAGGAATCCATTGGAGGCATAAAAACGAGTTTTGGGATCGTTTGACATGAGAAATGAGGCAGAATAACTTGCAAAAAAATATATAAAATAAGAGGTTGTTCATTCGATCATATTTTGAGTTTGGGAGCTCAGATTTGTGCGATTTTGGAGGCGATGTTTACCATACGGATTGGGGTAAGTGTTCTCTACTCGGTTTTGGTTATATTTCGTGAATCCATCTTCGTCTTTGGGATTTAATTGATGATTTCAAAGTGAAATTTGATGGTTTTTGTCTAAAGTTTCATAATATGAATTTTTGAGTTTTGAACATCGATTTGGAGTCCTAATTGAGTGAAACTAGTATGGTTGGACTCATAATTGAATGGGTTGTCGGATTTTGTGAGTTTTATCGGGTTCCGAGGTGTGGGCTCGGGTGTGATTTTTGGCCGGATTTGAGATTTGATTTAGGATTCGATCTTTATCATTTGGAATTGTTTCCTTGGGCTTTATTTGATGTATTTGAGTTGCTTTTTGCTAGTTTTGAGACGTTCGGAGGTTACTACGCGCGTGATGGCATTTTTGGAGCATCGCTTGGTTTGCTCGGTATTGTAATTGACTTGTTCGAGGTAAGTATTTTGCCTAACTTTGTTGAGGGAATTTTTTCTCTTATTTGTCATTGTTTACTACCTGCGGGGGTGACACATATATGAGGTGACGAGCGTATATGTATGTGCCATGGTTAATCATGCCTGGGGGTGGATTATGTTACATTTATGTTTGTAGAATTTCGTGACCTCTTTCTTCATGCCTCACTTGACTTCTAGATATTAAGAACCTAGTATTAAATGTTACAATCGAGACTTAGCCTATTATAAATTGATCAAATTTTATGGAACTCTGAGAATACATTGATGTGTCTAATTCGGTCATCCCTACGCATAATCGTTAATACATTGTTACGACCGATATTTTGAGATGCTAGATTCCATATTTGTACTGCTGATAAATTGTGGAATTTGTGGAAGTACTTGAATTATGTGTTCCTTGAGGGTTCATTGAATCATTGTTGGCTTGGAAATCAATGATTGAGAATTTATTTGGAATATTCGTTTGGACACTCTCCTCGATGTTATTTATACTTCTTGCCTTGCTATTTTATTGATATTCTTATGCTTGGTAAGGAAGAGTGTAAATCACGAAGGGTGATGCCGTGCCATTTTATATTCATTATCATGTGAGGAAGAGTGTAAAGCACGAAGGGTGACGTCGTGCCATTTCATATACATTATCATGTGAGGGGAGAGTGCAGCACGAAGGGTGATACCGTGCCATATCATGTGAGAGTAAAAGCACGAAGGGTGATGCCGTGCCATTTCATCTATATTGTTATGCTTTTAATATTGTGAGGTCATGGCACGAAGGGTGTTTCCGTGCAGGTGAGGATGAGGGACATGCTTTATGATGTGATATCTGTTTTTCGTGTATACATTTCCGCCTTTACCTTGAGTTATTATTGTCGAAATTATATATTTTGTGTGATATGTTGTTATTGTCCTGTACTTGACCTCTATCTCAATTGTTGTTGCGTTTTCCATGTCTTTTACTTGCTTAACATGCCTATGCCATGCTTATTTCCTGCTTTTAAAATTATACTCATGTCATACCTATTCCGTCACACTCTAGTTTAAGCATTTTCCCATGCCAGTCATTCACGCTCTTACTTGTTAACTTGTAAAGCTCATGTGTTTCCTTCTTATTTTTCATATTTGTACTTAGGACTACAATATGCTAATTAATTGACGTTGATATCCCTCACCTTCCAATTGTTGTTATTAGCCACGTGCTTTCCGTTTAGTTCTTTACTGTTGCTCACATGTATATCCTTGTCCATTGTTGTTACTCGCGTATTTCCTACTTTGTAATTCCTGTTATCGTGTTTCTGTCATATGGTTGGTTATGTTATACGTACATTTGGAAGGATAAGTTGAACGCACGAAGGGTGTTGACGTGCTAATTGATTTGTTACATAAATTTATTTATATATGCTGATGATGAGATATAAGCACGAGGGGTGTTACCGTGCCATGTGACTTGATATCTTGGATACACTTCTTATACCAGGAAAGATTGTAAATCTTCTACTGTAATTCCTGCTAGTAATTGTTGACTGTCTCACAAAGTTGTATACGGTACTTTTGTCTATTATGTTTTGAACTGCCTATACTGTTAGTCTAACGTACCGGTTATAACAAATAGCATCTTTCAACTAAAAGCCTCGTCAGTACTTCGACAAGGTTAGACAAAATACTTACCAGTACATGGGGTCGGTTGTACTAATACTGCACTTCTGCACATTGCGTGCAGAATTTTGGAGCAGAGTTGTTGGTGACGCCGGATGTTGATTCGGAAGATGTTCGTGCGTTTGGATATAGCTGCCACTTGTCCATGGTAGCTTAGGTTATTCCTAATCTTTTTATGTAACCTTCAAGCAGAACGTGTATTTATTTGTATCAGTTTTGAAATTCCAAATCTTAGAAGTTCGTGATTCGTACTACCAGGTCTTGGGTCAATTTGTAAATGTTCAGCTAATTCTTTACTATTTTCCTGTAATCTCTTTTGGATTGTATTTTCTGTTAGTAGCGGATCGACTTAGGTGCCATCACGACTAGTGGTTTTTTTGGGTCGTGACACAAAGGGGCATCTAGGTTAACCCCGATAAAATCAAAGCCATCAAAGATATTCCGAACCAGCTATCAAGCATAAAAAGGTTCAAAGGCTAACATGGAGATTGACCTCTTTGAGCAGATTCATTCCTAGTCTTTGGAGAAATGCCATCATTTCTTCTCGCTGCTCAAAAAGAAGAACAACTTCGAATGGAACCCGAAATGTCAACAGGCTTTAAGGGATTTGCAAAGGTATTTGTCAAGTCCTCTGTTAACTATCGAAACAGAAGGAAGGCAAAAAACTGTTGGTCTAGTTATCAGTCTCGGAGGTAGCGGTAAGTGTCGTTTTAGTCCGTGAGAACAAGGTACACAATCTTCTATTTATTACGTTAGTAAAATTTTAATGGGAGCAGAAACTCGCTACCCACATTTGGAAAAATTAGCCTTATCCCTCGTAGTCGCTTCTCGGCTAAGGCCTTATTTTTAATGTCACTCGATAGCTGTAGTGACCACTTTTCCGCTGCGGAATATTCTTCATAAGCCTGAACTCACAGGCAGTCTGGCCAAATGGGTCACTGAAATGAGCGAATTTGACGTAGAATATAAACCTAGGACTGCAATTAAGTCACAAATTTTGGCCGACTTTGTGGCCGATTTCAGTCCAGAACTTTTACATGAAGCGGAATATGAAGCTTTGATTGCAGGACTCGAGTTGGCTCGGGGACTAGACTCTGAGGTCATAGAAATTAAATGTGACTCCTAGTTGGTGGTAAATCAGGTCTACGGGATCTTCGAAGCCAAGGAGGAACGCATGCAATAATACATAATGAAGGTTCAGGCTCTGCTCGCCCGCTTTCGGGACTGGTCAATGACGCATATTCCTAGGGAAGAAAATGCAGAAGCAGATGCACTAGCTAAACTTGTCTCGTCTACGAAAATGAAAGGATCAGACTCTAGTACGGTCATACAGCTTATGCACTCGGTACTGGATGTAGATAGCTCTTACGAGCTAAACGTGACTAATTTGATCCGGGACTCGAGGAACGAAATTATGGACTACCTCGAACACGGGAAACTGCCTGAAGATCCTAAGCCATCTCGGTCGCTACACACTAAGGCAACACGATATAGTTTCAAAGGAGGTCCACTATACAGAAAATCTTTCCAAGGCCCGTTGGCCCGATGTTTGGGAGCCTCCGAAGCTAATATTATGAGAGAAGTTCACAAAGGGAACTACGGGAATCACTACTGGCGCCGGATGGAACAAGACACCAAAGCTTATGTTAAAAAATGTGATAAAATGTCAATGCTACACACCGTTGGTACATCAACCGGTAGAGCTGTTGCACTCAGTTCTGTCACCATGGTTGTTCATGAAATGAGGGGTGGATATCGTTCGACCACTGCCACAGACCCCCGACAAGGTAATATTTCTTTTGATTTTAAACGACTATTTTTAAAGTGGGTTGAAGCAGGTCCTTATCAGGATCGACGGACGTGAAGTGGTAGATTTCTTATGGGAGAACATAATTTGCAGATTTGGGATACCAAAAGAGATAGCCTGCGACAAAAGGCCACAATTTATAGGCGCAAAAATCACAAAAATCCTCGAAGATTTGAAAATCAAGAGGGTCACATCATCACCTTATCATCCGAGTGCAAACGACCAAGTAGAATCAATGAACAAAGTGATTATAAAAAAAATCCAAAAAGAGAAGCAATAAAGGAAAATGGTCCGAAGAGCTTCTAGGTGTACTATGGGCATACCGAACAACAACCAAATCGAGCACGGGGGAGACTCATTTTTCTCTTGTCTACAGGGTAGAAGCCCTGATTCCGGTGGAAGTAGGTGAACCTACCATGAGGTATTTTCGGTCAAATGAAGAAGCAAATGGTGAAGCAATGTTAGACAGTTTGGAGATGCTCGATGAACGTAGGGACTTGGCGCATATAAAGATGGCAACTCAAAATCAGCGTATAGAGAGATATTATAATCGAAGAGCTAACCCCCGTTATTTCAAAGTAGGAGATATGGTTTTAAGGAAAGTAACTTAGAACACCCGAGAACTCAATACAGGGAAGCTAGGTCTAACATGGGAAGGCTTGGGTTTCAACTGCCACCGAAAAAGGGTCATACGAGTTGGAAAATCAAGACGGAGAAAAGATACCAAGCAACTGGAACGTGGCACACCTCAAAAGATACTATTGCCGATGAGCATCGCCTACACTAAAAGTATGTGCTGCGCTCTTTTTTCCTTCGTCCAGTTTTTGTCCCAATTCGATTTTTTCTGGCAAGATTTTTAACAAGGAAACAACGTAAAACATACTACGAAGAAAGCTTCAATAATAAGACCTTTAAATGAAAAGGCACACAAGCAAGGAAACAATACAGAACGGTTAAATAGTCTTTTCCTCGATAGCAAAGTTCCTACCGGGAAGCTGAGTTTGCTATCGAACAGAAATTACCCGACCGTTCACAAGTGCAAGCAACTGGGGCATAGTTAGATAATATTTGGCTCGATCACATAAATTCCTAAGGGGGAGCGAAGTTTGTTACCGAACGGAAGATTAACTAATAATTCACTAGTGGAATACTCGAAGGTGTAAACCTCCCAGTGTTCAAATTCGCATTCTTCACATATGAACACTGGAGGGGGGATGATATGATGATACGACAACAACGACTGCTACTTCGACCATACTACGAAACACGGAAAGATAATTGTGTCAACGGGACTGGGGATTGCGCTGCCAACCTCGTAGAAACAAGTTGTACAAGTTAGCCACAAGAAACGATAATTTATTTTTAGCAAAATGAATGCTTATGTACTTTTGAAAATGGAAGGAATAAAGTAAGTCCTTTTATTTCTACCTTGTTTCTTGTCTATATGATGAATTGATTTTATCATTTGAAAGATAAAGAAGTACTTCAAATGTTAGTACTGCAATGAACAAGAGACACCCTCTTCAAGAACACCGTAAACATAAGAGGGCCTTCTCTTATGAAAACTCTCACGTTAAAGGGTTGATTTCAGAAGAACTTATGCCTAGAATCCAAATGCTTTAGGGGAACAATTACTGCCAAAGCCTTGCATGATTAGACGCAAACAATAAAACTTGCGCAAACACTTAAACGAAAAAAGACGCAAAAAGCAAACTTGCACAAATACTTAAATTATAAGTACACAAAGACTTGCACAAATACTCAAATAGAAAGTATGCAAAGAGAAAAATTTGCTCAATACTTAAGCGAAAAAGTGCTTCTATTCACAGCAAAAGCTGCACAGTTACAAATATATGGAAAAGAAGAAGAAAACAAAAATTAAGCTACTGCATCTCCGGGACCCGGAGGAAGAGAAGCGTCTGCGCCCTTAGGAGAAGTGGATGGATCCGCCGCCGGCTCATCATTTTGGCCTTCAGCATCATCATATTCCACTTCTTCTTCAGTTCCCGAGAATCCAGAATCGAAACCAGAAGAATTGGCAGCATCAGGGCGGGCCGGAAAACCTCTTTTTGTAGCTAACTCCAACTCACGAGCCTTAGCGATTTCGGCATCAAAGTCAATGATTCCCACTTTGGCCTCTTCCAAGGTTTTTCTCCTCATGCTATACACAACATATGTTTTTTCAACAATGAGGGAAGCCGCTCAGCACTGGAGTTTTTCTTTAAGTTGGCCGACAACGGCAAAATGGTTATCCCGCACGGATCTGGTGGATCGGAGACTGACATCAAGATCGTAGATCTAAAAATTCTATTATGCTCAATAGTCCTCTTATTCTTCTCCTCCAATTAGGCATACTTCACCCCGACAACAACAACCTCTTCAGCTTTGGAGTTCAAGGTCGCCGCCAAATTAATTAATCTTTTAGCTAAGGCAGCCTCACGATCAGATGCAGCAAGAACGACATTATGGACTTCGACCCATTTGGCCTTAGTTTCTTCAAATTGAGCCCTCAACGGGCGATCTCTTGGCCAAATGTCACCACTTCTTGCTCGCTTTGCTGCAGCCGAGCCTCCAACTCAACAACCGCAACGACTCGAGCTTCCAATTTTGAGAGGTGAGTAACAGTTTGGTCCCTCCCGGCTAAAAGTTGATCCCGCTCAGAGGTAAGTTCCTCCTTATCACACATCAACCTTTGAAGTCTCTTGGAAGCAAGGAAGTTGGCCTGCAAAAAAAGAGTGCAAATTCAAAACCCTGTCATAACACAAATAGAAGAAACAACAGAGAAAGAAAATACTATACAATTGTTGCATTATGCATGGCATTTTTCAACAAGCACTTCCTCGAGAGAGCTTGTATCTTTTCTCTATCTTTTTCTGAAGCCAAAGGCTTCAGGTAATTTGAAAGTTCCACCGGCCGACACAATAGATGGCATCAGGTAGAAACCGAGAAAGTAACACTCCCCCTCCTTTGAGGATCTTCTGAGGGGGCAACATAATTTTTCCCCAGGTTCCCATGAACTGGGGACTTGGGAAGAGGGATGTCATCCTCTCGGGCAACTGTGGCCGGTGGAGATGATGTAGCAGTTGCTGGTGGCAAAAATGGAGTTAGTGAAGAAGGAGATGAAGCTGATGGCGTTGAAGGATGAGAAGTGGTTGGGGCAAGTGCAGTGCTGGTTGCTCTTCAACTGAAGACGGCAGGGACCCGATACTCAGCCTCACGGTGCCAGGCACGACGACTGGGATTCAGAAGCGGGAGTTGGTTTTTTCCACTATATGATACTCCCCCCAGAGTGCCGAGGCATCATCCTCGGTTGGTGTAACTAACTCAACAGATTGAGCATTCTGTTGAGTTGAGGAAGGCCGTCGTTTTCTATGTAGAGAATCCCCCTCCTCGTTGGCTTCTCCTTCATCGTTGATTACCACAGTGTCTATGGCCGGCTCAGGCGGGGTACTCATCACCACAACTTCCGGAGACGACTCGGGTGCGACATTTGTTGTCTTTTTATGTTTTCCCCCGAACACGGAGGAATGCATTCTTTTTTGTTGCTTGTTCTCCGGACGGGGACTCTGAGAAGAAGCACTTGCGTAAGAAGCAGGATCGGAGATACCTGTTCGTGTAAAAGCCTCCTACAACATCCTTGCCGCGTCAGTAGCATTAGCCAAAACATCCTCCTCGGGGAAGACAACTGAGCCCTGGGGTAGGCCTGAATTCAACAAGAAAGAGGTTAATCAACTTACTTATGCGAAAAGTAAGGATATGATAAGTTCAATTTACCATGATTTTTGGTCTTCCACTCGTATTTGAAGGACAGTTCTTTCCGCGTGCGAGTCTCGGGCGTGGTAACGTCCAAGATTTGGTCCAAGCCTTAACCCTAGGTGGTACCCATCGAGTTGCTGAAACGAGCGAAAGAAGAAGGGTCAATAACAATATGGAGCGATCTTCAACAGAAGGAAAGACAAATGGAGAATTTACGAGTGCAGTTCCATGATTTCGAAAAGGATGACGTCTTGGCTGGAATGGTGTCACTGGTGGCAACTGCAACGAGCCGTTCATCTACCCACAATCGTTATCATTATCCATACTGGATAGCAAAGCATGGTGGTCACGCTTGCTGAAATTTATTATTCCCCCGCAGAAATCTTTGGGGAATAAAGATTCATTAACCGAGCTAGGGTTAGCTCCTCTCCCATCTCATGGCACAGACGCCAAAGACAAGCGATGGTCCTCCACACAGAAGGACTACTTGAGCCAAGAATACTTCGTAGTGGATGCAGAACTCCATGATGACAGAATCAAGCTCACCACTCAAAAACGCCCCCAAAGTAAAGGGATACGTATAGAATTACGTAAAACCCTTCTTGGGTAAGGTTATCCACTCGATCAGGTCGGGAGCAATAATGTCTAAATCTTGGCAATGACAGTCTTCCTTCACTTCACAGTAAGAATACTAGAAGGACATATGGAAGAAGGGTATACGCTAACGGCCCATGTACGAGGGTTAGCCGAAGGAAATTTCTCTTCGAAATCTTTAGTTGTGAGAAGACTCTTTGGGATGATGAAGCTCACTGTAGGAGGAGCAGCATCATCATCTTTACATTTGTTCTTTGAAGAACTAGGGTTTCTGGAAGAAGAAGTAATTTTTTTATCAGAAAGGAAAGAAATTTTTCTCTCAGGAAAAAGGTTAAAGAAAGCTTGACGACAAAGTACGAGTTGAGTAAAGAGAGTTGGAGAAAGTTTGAAGAATTATGAAGTGAGAAGTTGATGCGTATAAGTAAGGAATAGGCGGCTAAAATCGTGGCCATAATTACCTCGATAACCAGCAAGAGTGATGTTGAATCCTGGGATGACGCATGTTTGGGGCATTAAATTCGGAGAGACGTGCATCTAATCAACCGTCAAAAACTTTTCAGAGGGTGTCAGGGAGCTTCTTGCCAAAAAAGGTAGCTCTACCAACTTCCCAGTGACACAAAGTTATGCCACCGGAAAGCAGGGGGACTATCTGTATGGGGTAAAATATGTTCATATTAAAGGTCGCATGAGAAAACGACACAAGATAGAAGATAGCCAAACCCAAAGGCGATGATCTCGCTTGTCATCGGAGAGAATGATACTCATAAAGACAAAATAAATGCCGTCATCCGCTAGCATTCAACGAAGAGTATTCTACAGTATTAAGTGCATGATCCGTTATAGAGAAGATGGCAGTCACTGCCCACCATTACACATTATTCAATGGCCCTCATAATATTCATTAAAGAAATTAATCATAGGACCTTCTTCCCCAGTTATGACTATAAGGGGTCGTTTGGTAGGAGGTATTAGAAAAAATAATGCAAGCATTAGCTCTACGCATTCCTAATACCTTGTTTGGTACGTTTTTTCAATCTATGTATAACTAATACTTGTATTAGTTATACATCATCCATGTCATTAGTAATACCAAGGCTATTAATGCATGCATTAATATGGTTAAAGATAAAATTGTCCTCAATGTCCCTTAAAGCTAGAGAATATGAAGGGCATTTTCGTAAACAACTATTTTTCTTAAAAATTATGCAATGCATTAAGATAATACACCACACCAAACAATAGATAAGAAATAATATTTGCATAACTAATACTTGCATTACTAACACATGCATTACTAGTCCATGCATTACCGATACACCTTATTCCGCACTATTCTTATGCACCCTACCAAACGACCCCTAAATAGTGAGCTCTATCAACATTGTAAGGACACGAATTTTCTGACAAGCATACACTATACTTTATCAAAAGCTCAAATAACATTTTACTTTCTTATTTATTTGCATTGTTCTTATTGTTCCCGGTAGCTCTGCGCCCGGAACTAGGGGTGTTCATGGTTCGATTTGGGTCAGTTTTTTCTTAAAAGAAACCAAACCAAGTAAGTCGATTTTTCAAATATTAGAACCAAACCTAACCGATTAAGTCGGTTTTTTATCGATTCGATTTTTGTCGGTTTTTCGGTTATTTATCGGTTTGTTTCTTAAATATGAAACATACACTACCAAACACTTATGCCGACGACTACATTTTCAACGTAACACTATCAATCAATTGCTCTTTCAGAAATCTATTATTTACCAAGATATATTGATGATAATTGAATCAAATAGTGATGATTGATTATTTTTCTTGTACTATTTTAACATGAAATAAATTCTTGTACTTAGCAAAAGAAAACTACCGATCAAACTAGAATGTAAAGGTAAAAAATTAGATGATTATATAACAATGAACTAGACTAAAATACAAATGACTAATATGTACCATAAAATTTTAGAAACTTTATATAAAAATACACACACACACACACACACATATATATGTGTGTGTGTGTAATAATAAATTTAAATAACTACTTTTATAGTCGGTTGGTTCGGGTTTTTTCGGTTATTTTTTTTTATTAAACCAAACCAATTTTGATCGGTTTTTAAAATTCAAAACCAAAACCAAACCAAACCTAAAAAGTATCGACTTTTTTGGTCGGGTCGATTCGATTTTCGGTTTGGTTTGGTTTTTCGGGTTATTATGAACACCCATACCCGGAACAAAGATATCTGCCATTTATCTCGATTTTTAAAGCTAAGTCTTATATTTCTGCTAATTCATCTGTTATTTTTGGATCAAATTAATTTATTTATCTATAAATCACGTATAAATTCAACTGTACCATTTTTACAGGTAAACATAGTTTTTGGCCACATAAAGAAAGGCAGAGATTATTACCTCTCTCTTGATTATTATAGACGTACCACAAAGAGGAAAAAAGGAAAAATAAAAAGGAGCCCAACGACAGCCAAGACTTCTAAAAAAATAAAGGTAGTTTCTTCACAAAACAAAAGGCATTTCAGAAGCTCCTTAAAGACCCAAGGGTTATTGTTCATCATCTTTTGAAATAAGATTGAGGCAAATGTATCGAGCATATACAAAAGGAGAGACCGAAGCTTACACCGACACATTCCTTTACCGTGCAAAATGTTACATGCAATGAATAGTGCAGCCCTACCATAGCTCAAATATCAAACAACAAATAGGAATTCCCTTTGATAAATATAGACTTTAAGAAGAAAAACAATGGGAATACCTTATTTCGTCCGAGTGGCGGTTAAAGGATCACCATTTCACCCTCTACTAAGACAAAGATCTCTAACATTGTAGAGAAAATGACTCCCTCGTATATGGGTGGGGAGTGGGGACACATTACATTCTTGAACCGATAACCATCTTTTGGAGTTGATCTACTGCTCCGTTAAACTAGCCATCAACGCGATAATCCCTAGAAAATCAATGTACAGAACTGCATGGCAAATTCGGCTGCGTGTTGAAAATGCTGTCGGCCACGTTAGCGGAAAAATTCAACATGACCAGCAATATCCCTGCACAACATTTTTGCCTCACCTGCCAACTTCAAGCTTCTTGAAATCACAAGTCCGGTTTTTTTATGTGTTGATGTTGGTTTATATAATTTGGCATCCTCCTCATTACCCAATGAAAGAGCTTCCCTAGCAGGAACCACATTTTCCCACCAAAATTCCCACAAAATTCCAAGCATTAACTCCCAATAACTCCGCTCTCTGTAGACACGGAATATTGTGCTTCCATTTGGTGTCCAGCAATACACATCAACCCAATCTCTGTCCATGATTTCCATTTGTCCCTGCACCTGAGGCATGTAGTAGAACGGCATAATTTCCCATGGCAGCCCCTTTTCTGGCTTTCCTTTGTTATATGGGCATTTCACTTCAAGGATCCCACCCCCCGGCAAGCATCCAAGGAGACCATCCGGAGAGGCACCAACCCAACCCAATCGCTCATCCGAATGGACTGCAAATCCAAGTGAGCTCACATCGCGGCCAGTGATGCTTTTATAGCGCTCTATGGCTACTGCTTCCATGAGAACACCCCAATCCATGGCACACCTGCTAGCAGGTTGGATCAATTGGACATCTGGAGAGAATACCTTCTCATGCCAGAGCTCATTTCGTCGATTCCCTTTCCAGAATCCTAAAGCAGTGCTGAAGGTGCTTGTAGTCAATTTGTCCTTGCGAAGGGCAAACCACTCTTCAGAACGTTGTGGAGCATTTGATTGGGTCAGGCACGCTGTCAAAACTTGGGATGGTCGAGGATAACTGATAAGAGGAAAACTTGGTGCTGCCAAAGTTGAGAAGCTCCTCAAGAAAACAATGCCGTGATAGCTTCTGCCAGGAAGTGGCACCGCTGCTTTCTGAATGCTGCTGAATCTAGAAATGCAGGCATTGGTCATAGCTGATAGCTAACTGTTTCAATACTGCAAATTAATAAATAAAACCATGAAACACAAGTAGGAAAACAGTTTGCTTGGCAGAGCAAGTGTAGACCGTAACTCGATGATTGGAAAAATGGTCAAGTCAAGACAAGAATTTTCCAAAACCAATTCCTAGATCATTTCGGTGTGAACAAGAGAGTAGACACTAAATGAAATTTTTGGGAAACCAAAGGAGGATACTGGTAGTGGCGCTTTTCTTTTTTCCTTTTCTAATACATATTAAATAAAACTAGCTCAATTTAAGGCAACAAACACTACTTTTCCAATCACACAGCGAAGACAAACATTTCAGAGAGGTTCTTGAAATTCTCAAATGCTGGTTTTCCTTTCAATTCAATTCAACATAAATCCGAAAATTCATCATCCAGCACTCTCTCAAAAGTGAGATTCACGGACTGAAGGTTTATTAGGTCTTGGTGATCTGTATATTTTAATGATCAGGACCCACAAACTATACAAAGAAAATTTTTCCTACTCTCATCTAGTCATATTGATAAAAACTATTCCATACCAAAATTTATAATTTGTCAAGAAAAACGTTTTAGCCTGTTTGGATGGAGATTGTCCCTATTATTTCAAATTCAAAGGCTTAAATTTTTTTATGAAAGACAAACTCAAATCACAGCTCAGTTTGGCTCTAATTTTAGGATTCACTCAAAATGACACATGACTCAAAGAACTCTGGAAGTTTGAGGTCCCCTTTTGAAGTCCAAATGTCTCCAGCCAAACAGACCATTAAAAATATGCACCGCACTATTCAGATAAAGTTGAGATTTCAATCTTATCAGCTAAATTAAACTAAAAAGAATGACTTGTGGAAAGGGATACAAGGTGTTCGAATAATTGCCTATGAGAACACCTTTCCAGTTTTGGTGAAACAAAACTAATATTATTATCCTAGAGACAGGAAAAGGAGCTCAGAAACAAAATCTAACAAAAGGGTGTAACTTTTTGCTTATAAAGATGAAATAAATCAAAGGGGACTAAAGAATCCCACATTAAACCCTGCAATAATCCGCCTCTGCTCCCAAGAAAGGGTTGAATTTCAAAATGAAAGTAGCTGTTGAAAATACCTGCATCGGAAGGCGTGGATGGAGCTCTATCCAAGATTGCGGCAAAAATGGTTTCTAGGCAGACCTCACTCCACAAACATCTCTTTTAACTGTTGAGGTGGCGTAGCGGTAAAACAAAATGAAAATCCATATTCACTTTAACAGCAAGAAAATAACAGATTTTAGGTCACGTCAAGTTTTAAGCATTATCACATTACTTTTGTCACTATTAATTCCTTGGGATATTTTCCCTTTTAGTTTGAACTTTGAACTAAACTAACCAAATTTAATAAAACTTATAATACTACTAGTATTCTCCAAATTATTTATTTTTATATATGTCTAAGGACTAAATTAAATCTAACTCTATATTTTAAGAAATTGTGGATTTGATGCGTTTTTACCTTTTCCCTATAAGCTTTTCTTTGGAACTAGATACGCCAAAAAAAATAGAAAAAGAAAAATTGAGAAAATTAGATTTCTTTTCTTTACCTAAGAACAAAAAAAATCATATGAAACATTGGTTCACATGTTGGTTTATAATGTATGAATTATTTATGCAGTGAATAATATATAATAAAATGATTGTTATAATGCATGAATTGCTATGCGGTAAAGTTTAATATAAGAGGAATGTTATATAGTTTTACCAAATTTTTTAAGTATATTTTATTTTAAAATATTTTAATTAAAGCATTACTAATATACATGCTTATTAACACATTACTATCAATCGAACACTGCATGAAATTATACATGAATTATTTTTTTCTTATATGATTAACCAAATGCCGCATAAGTTGAGTGGGAAATCATTTTTCATAATCCTTCTAATTAAATACTATATTATGTTATGAAAAAATTTCATGATGGGATTATTTTTTCAATCACTCCAACTAAACGACCACATGGAGAGATGATCAAAATCCCTTGGGTTCTTGTGTTTATTGAAAAGGGGTAGAATTTGGTGAACCAAATTGAAAATGGTCTTCCATCTCCAATTAACTTTTGGCAGACCAAACGAAAAAGGAAAATGAGTAAATTTCCAAGTTGAGACGACTTTGCCGAATAAATAACATTAAAATAAAGTGCAATCAGCTTTTGTGTTACATTTATCGTTCCACCATTAAGACCAAGTTGATCATAAGGATGGCAATAAGGTAGAACAGAGCGAGTTAAAACGAAAGGGTATAATAAGTCTTTGCGGGTTTACGCAAATTTACCCAATTAGACAGGAGGAATGCGGGGCGGGGCATGATAAGCCTTCGTGAGTTTGCTCTGCGATCGCAGTGTACCTCACCGCTTGTCATCCTAAAGTTGAGCCAGGGAGGCGTAACCGTGGGGACGGATGCAAAAAAAGCAAAAAAAGAAACATAAAATCAAAATTTAAGTTTTTCTTTTGGAGAAAATAATATAAGGGAACAACAACAACAACAAAAAATGTAATTCCACAAGTGGGAAATTTTTTACTATGTGCCTCACATAACTGACATTAATTTGGGACTGAAGATAGTAGTGTGTTATACAGTCAAAATCTTGTGCCCCGATTTTGTAGGCTCGAGAAGTTGCATCAAGGGCAGGAGTCCGGTGGAGGTCGAGCTCGGGCTCGAAGACGGAATAAGAGGCTCGAGGGCCTAAGTGCTCGATAAGCATCTGAGCAAGATACGACCGATGCCAAATAATGCCGTTATGAGTTTGTTACGGAAAAGACAAGATTCTCGCCACGTCCCCAAAGATCATGGCGCAAATTCCAGGAAAGATTTGTACGAACTAGTACAAATCCGTACTTGGTGGTTATACAGCTGTACTAATAAAATTCTTTACTGTAAATAGAAATGTACCTTATTTAGAATTTTTCCTCCTATATAAAGAGGACACAATCATTCGTAAAGATCATCTAATCATTGAAAAAAAATATACTATCTTACTTTGTTCTTCAGAATTATTCTCTAGCTTTATTGCTCTAACTTTACTGTTCTTGCTATATCGTCCCTAACCCACCTCGAGATCATCGAGCTCGAGGTCCATATTGCCCAAGTAACACTGGTTTGATTCATCGATTCCTCTCATTTATACTCTATATTACTTGTTTATTAATTAGTATTGGACTAGATCACATATCTTTAAAATCACAAATCGAATTTAATTGTTACTCGTATTTTCGAGGTAAATAGTTTGGCGCCCACCGCGGGGCTAAGGATAATAGTGATTATTTCAGTACTAATTTTCTGATAACACACGTTATTCTTCACACTTTTTCTTGTCAAAGGTTCTTTGATTTCAGGCTAAAAACATGTCGAACTCAACAAACACACCAGGGCATGGTAATGACGGCCTCGGATTCCATGGAGAAAATGATAATGCAAGAGCTTCAGGGTCCAGTGTACCACCGCTTAACCCTGGGGTAGCACCAGTTCCAAACCTAGTCGACGTTGGTTCACGCATTGCTTTAAACGTCGACTTGGGAAATGACGTTGGAGGAAGTATACGCGGAGAGGTTCAACCTGGTGGCCAAAGAACACATGGTTGAGGAGATGGAGAAGTCAGCCTCCAAGTGATTTTTGAAATGTTACAAGCGCAACAGATTGCTATCGCTCAGTTGCAAAGTTAGCAAAAGACTCTAAGCGTAGTGGGACCAGAAATTGCTCATCGTGTTGAACCGGTCCCGGAGAGGTCGAGCAATAATGGATCAGGAGCTGACCCCACAATCATGAGAATGCTCGAAGAACTCACAAAGAGGGTCGAGTCAGGAGATAAAATGATCGAGGACAATGATAAAAAGGTGGAAACGTACAACTCGAGGGTCGACCAAATACCTGGAGCACCTCCGGTTTTGAAAGGACTGGATTCTAAAAAGTTTTTGCAAAAACCTTTCCCCCTGAGTGTGGCCCTGAAGCCTATTCCGAAGAAGTTTTGCATGCCTGTCATACCCAAAACGGGACCACCGATCCCAACGAGCACATCACTACATATACTTGTGGTATAAAGGGAAACGATTTGGAGGACGACGAGATCGAGTTTGTTCTACTAAAAAAATTTGGGGAAACTTTGTCCAAAGGGGCCATGATTTGGTACCATAACCTGCCCCCGAATTCTATCAATTCGTTTGCCATGTTGGCAGATTCGTTTGTAAAGGCACATGCTGGTGCTATAAAGGTTGCAACAAGAAAGTCGGACATATTCAAAATTAAACAAAGGGACAACGAGATGTTAAGGGAATTTGTATCCCGGTTCCAAATGGAACGAATAGGGTTACCACCAGTCTCCGATGACTGGGATGTTCAAGATTTCACTCAGGGGCTAAATGAGCGGAGCTCGATAGCGTCAAGGAAGTTAAAACAAAACTTGATCGAGTACCCCGCCGTTACTTAGGCTGATGTGCATAACAAATATCAGTCGAAGATTAGGGTCGAAGATGATCAGTAAGGAGCCCCATCGGGCTCAGTTTATCCAAACAGGTTCGAGAGAAGTAAACAAGGAACCTAGACTAAACAAGGAGAGGTATCAACCGTACACCGAAGATTGAAGGAATAGCCTGAGGCGTAACGTAACTCAGAATGATCGAAGAGTAGATCGAAGACAAAATTCTCGGGGACTCATGAGTAAGACCGGGTTCGACAGAAACTCAAGACCGGCGGAGGCACCTCGATTATCAGAGTACAATTTTAGCATCGATGCCTCGGGTATCGTGTCAGCCATTGGGAAAATTAGAGATACCAGTTGGCCAAAACCCATACAAACCGATCCTTCTCAGAGGAATCCTAACTAAATGTGTAAGTATCACGGTACATATGGGCACATGATCGAAGATTGCAGACATTTAAGAGAGAAGGTAGCCCGATTATTCAACGAGGGGCATCTTCGGGAATTTCTCAACGACAGGGCCAAGAACCATTTCAGAGAAAGAGACGCCAACAGGAAAAACGAACCAGAGGAACCTCAACATGTTATTCATATGATCATCAGCGGAGTCGACGTCCCACAGGGACCCATATCCAAACGCACCAAAGTGTCAATCACAAGGGAGAAGCGGACTCGGGACTACATGCCCGAGGATACGCTCACATTCAATGAGGAATACACCGAGGCTTATCTCAGCCACACAACGATGCACTGGTAATTTCTATTCTTCTAAATAGATTTCAAGTTAAACGTGTTCTTGTGGATCTAGGTAGCTCGGCGAACATAATCAGGTCGAGGGTCGTGGAGCAGCTCGGGCTGCTTGACCAAATCATACCTGCATTTCGAGTCTTGAATGGCTTCAACATGGCAAACGAAACAACGAAGGGGGAAATCATCCTCCCAATGAATGTGGTCAGGACCTTACAAGACACGAAGTTTCATGTCATCGAAGGTGACATGAGGTATAATGCTTTGCTGGGAAGGTCGTGGATCCACAACATGAGGGCAGTACCATCAAACCTTCATCAAATGATTAAGTTCCCAACAAAAGATGGCATAAAGACGGTAAATCGAGAGCAACATACATCGAAGGAAATGTTTGCAGTTCATGACTTGACACCAGTATCAACGCCCTCTACATCGGAACAATCAAGCATCAAGGGAAAATAAGTAGAAATAGAAATCACAGTCTACATCCTCGATTGAGCCCGAGGAACACGTGGTCGAGGACGAAGAAGAGGACTTCCTTACTGATCGACTCCAACCCTGCACCACTATAGAATGGCGAGGAGGGGTCGATGTAGCTTTTACTCGATAGGTGGGGATCGATATCCACATGGAGTTATAAGATTGGAATTTGATTCTATTCTAGTTTAAAGCTATTGATTACTGAAAATAAAGTAAGTACAATATTTTTGTAAGGGTTTTCTCAATTGATAAAGGGCACTAGGGAAGTCACTTACACCTAGGCGCATATCTAATGGGATCTAGAATTTAGGACAAACTTGTTACATCAGGGGTCGTGATATAACCTCACACTCAATTACTCACCCTATACCTCTCGGTAGTTTGGGTGACTTTGCCCGAATTGACTTTCTCAAGCCTAATTGGGTGTTCAAACAGTGCAAGTGAAATTGGCTCCAGTCGGGTATTACTATATCTAGGTTTAACCCTTTAATTGGGGCTATCAATCTCTCGAATTCACCCCAATTTCTTGTTAGCCTATTTTACCTAGACTTGGGTCCTCTTTCTCAAGAAGAACCCTAGTAAAAAAAGCATGAATCACTATTTGCAACCACCAATTCAACAGATAAAGCATGAAACAAGCTAAATATCACTAACCCATAAACAAACAAGCCCTAAAATTAAAGACCCATTGAATACCCACACTAGGGTTGGGTCACAACCATAGCTAATGGGTCTAGCTACTCATAATCAAGGTAGAAATCAAAGATGGAGATGAATTAATAGCCATAAATGTTAAATACAAGGATAAAATCTAAGATTAATAGCTAAAGCTACTCTAAAATTACTCAAAATGGAAAGGTGTTGCTGTTCACAAGCTCCCTAATACAAAAGATGACCTAAAATGTGAAAAAGAACTATTTATACACATCTAAAATTACTGGACAAAAATGCCCCCACAGAGATTCTGATGTCAGCGAAATAATGGCCGCCTTAGCGAATGGACTTTAGCGGCCGCGCAATAACGAGCGCGAACCGCGTTTCTTCAGAATTGGACTTTTCCTGGGATGGATTTTGCGGATAGCGTAAAAGCTACCGCGTCCGCATGATCTTTATCCATGGCCGCGTAAAATGTTCGCGGGCCGTGTTCCTTCATTTTGGCTTTGATGAGAGCTCTCTGAACCTTGGTTCCGCTCCAAGCGGATTTCTTACCACCCCAACGTTAGATGGCATCGCGGCCGCGTAAAATGGACGCTGACCGCATTTCATGCTTGGCCCAAGATTGCCAGGCCTCTGATCCTTGATTTCCGCTCTCAATAGAATTTCCTCCACGGCCGCGCCAATGGCTTCGCGGTCGCGCTTTTGTGATGCAGTCAACTGTCCAAACTGAGTCCAAATTCATCTCTTTGAACCTCAATTCCGCTGCAGCCCTCAGTAATCCACCTCTGCGGAAGCACTTACGCTGTAGTGTAAAATTGACGCTTTCAGTGCTCTAGTAGAGTTCAGGACTTATGCAAGATTGACTCCTTTTTAAGTTCGTTTTGGCCTCTTTGCCTCATTTCGACCAAAACTTGCAAGTAAGCACCTTGAGTTAGTTTTCGGGAATACCTTAACACATTTTTTCCCCATAACCTAAGCAAAAGAGAGTAAATAGTAGGGTAAAATCCCTAGTTATCAACTCCCCCAAACTTAAGCTTTTGCTTGTCCTCAAGCAAACAAGGTAATTCCCACCTCCACAAGAAAAGAAAAAGTAGAATTTCAGCTGTCCTAAAGTAACTTCATCAAGCTTCAATCGGGACTAACAATTACCCTCAACACAAATGCATTATTGACAACATTATGCAATGACTTCCTGAGTTCCATAGATCTAATGTGACACAAAAGCTTCAAGAGTTGACTCAATTCATCAAAGAGATTCGCTCTCTCACGTAGGTCACTGTGGATCCCAGACTCTTTCTCCTCTACTCTCCATGAGCTCATCTCACCTTATAGAATGCACGCTCAAAACCTGGATTTTCAAGAAGTGCACTCGTCAGTCTCAAAAGAATGCCACAAGTCCGGATCTAAGTACCATAGGCTTACCCCTCATGTAAATTACCACTAATGTAAGCTCACTCAACTTGAAATCCTATAGGGCTTTAACGGGATGTAATGAAGGCTTTTTTGGATCAAATTCGGACATAATGAACTATGATTGTATCATCTTTCCTTAAGCAGTCCATTTTCACAATTCGGCTCATGTTTTTCTAGACTTTTTGAGTCATTTTCTTCTTCCTTGGGGGAACTAGAGAGATACATTGTCGCTCTTTCTTCTATTTGACGCTCAGTTTTCTCCCTTTCTCATCATTCCAAGCCTTTCAACATTGTTTTCCTGAATCCTTTCAACCTTTACTTTTCTTTTGACATGTTTCTTTTTGGCTTTTCATCCTTTTCTTTGCCTTTCCTTTTCATCAATTCTTTTCGTTCCTTGAACCTTTCATCACTTTGAACTTCCTTGTCTCTCTCCCAAACTTATGTTTTTGACTATTGTTCATTATGAATGCTAAGGAAAGATTGGGTGCCAAGAGAGGGTCATTATAGAATAGATGAAGGCTTGTAATGTGGTTATTGAACGAAAAAGCTTAGGCTAAAAGGGGTTGACTGAGGATATTATAATGGTAGGATATAGAAGTCTTCAAATTTAAATGGGACCAAGGAGAGCCTATAATCACTTCTCAAGCCGAGCTACACTTAGAATTTCGCCTAGAAAAACATTCGGGACAAGTTCTAGACTTGTTGGCACGACACTTGGACTTGCAATTCAAAATCTCACCTCTCAAGCCACATGATTTTTAAAGAGAATAGAGTCGGGGGCCCAAAACAAGCCTAACTTAGATTGAAAACTCAAATATGGCTACAGACACCACTTGATGACATTTTGAGACAACTCTAGATTCTAAGGGTCACAACTAGAGCTAGTCTCGTCTACAACTTGTCTATAACCATGAGGGCAAAGGTAAGTATGCTGGTGCCAAGTGAAGCTTACTTGAGTCACTTTCATTCATTACTACCATATAAAAGAAGAAGAAAAACAAAAAGAAAAACAGACTCAATCCCTTAAGAATGTTGTCATGCCATCTATCATAGGGAAGAGCCACCCGGTTCACACAAATTCCACCCTTAGAAAGAACCGTGACATTAAGAAAACCAAAGGCTTATTGATCACGAAAAAGTAAAAAGAAGCTATGAATTCAAAAAGAAGCTACTAAAGGGAATAAGAAGCTAAACTATTAAGGAAAATTATAAAAGAAGTGATAAAGTAAAAATACGGAAAGAAAAATAAATATGTACAATAGAGGATTGAAACAAATATACATAAGAGGGGAATGAATATATACATGGAAAAGTAACTTTATATACATACCAAATATTAAAAAAAAGTACGAGAATAAAGTACTAAAAGTAAACAAAAAACGAAAAGTAGTGTTAGGGTTATTACAAACCAAAATCATCCAATCATCCAAATCACCAAATAAGGACACCCCAATTAAAAACTGGCATTGTCCTCAATGCTAAAAGCAAAAATATAATAAGGGAAGGGTAGAGAGTAAAAGAAAACTCCCTAAGATGCCTCTGTTTGCATAGAAGCTGGGTCACTGGCTGGGTCCTGTGCTGGGCTGATGCATCTCCCTCGGGGTCCTCCAGCTGGATCTTTGAATCCTCAGTTTGGGAGATCACCATCCTCTTCATAGTCTCACTGATGGCCTCCTGCTCTGGCATCTGCGATGGCTGCACTGTCTGAGCTGCAGGGGCAGGCTCTCCCATGAGGAGATCTAGAGGGACGTCACCTGCTATAGTGAGCTTGGCTACCTCCTTCTTCAAGTCATCCTGTCCCTTCGTCATCTTCTTTACCTGTTTACCCAGGGACTTGATTTCCTTCTCATGGGTGCCCATGAACTCCAGAATCTTCTTCTCGTTATCAACTATACTCTTCAAAGTTTCCTCCAATAATGGAGGCAACTGGATCTTGGCTGGGGCTTCCTGGGATTCTACGACACTGGATAGAGCAGATACCTTTGAGGTAGCTACCTACAGCCAATTGTTGATACCTGCCAATGTATGGTTTACCCTCGGAGTAGTCTGAGGGTATGCTGAAGAAGAAGGCACTGAGGTAGGAATTGAGGCAGATGGTCCGGAGGGAGGATGTGGCATAGAAACAGAAGACCCCTCGGCAGTAGATGGCTCTGAACTAGTGGCCACCACCCTTGGCTCTTCAGACTGGCTAGTGGAAGTGGTGGCTTTGCTCTTGGACTTGGGTTTGTCCGGACCCTGCAGGCTGTACCAGGAAAATGGCCTCTTTGGCTTCACCTTGGTGTCATAGTCCCTTCCCTCTACTCCTTGGTCCTCGAAGTACATAATAAGGAAGTTTGGGAATGGATACGAATGCTCACCCTTTCTGACCGCCCTGTTAATCACCTTGGCCATAATATTCCCGACATTTATTCGGAACCCCGCCATAATAGCCCCCACAATAATAGCTCGGGAAACTGGCATGTCACTGTCATGAGTAGTGGGGTCGATCCTGCTTCATACAAATGTGGCCCATCCCTTCGCCTCGAAGCTCAGAGTGTTCCTGTAGATAGGGAACCCAACTGTCAGCCAAGCTGGAGTAGTCCCAGGAATGGCAATCACTGAAGCTAGCCAAGGGCGAGCTAACTCATCCAACTCCACCTTCTCCAGATATAGGGTCTCATCTTCATTATTGAACCCAACATAGTGATTGAGAGCTTTGCCATTAAATAGGATCTCTTGTTGCGGACATTGGTCAAGTATGTAACCCTGTTTGATGTGGGCGACATTAGCATAGAACTCCTTGACCAAAAACTCGTTGGCCTCTGGCAGGCTGTCGGTGAAGAACTTCCACCCCACTCTCTCGTTGAAGTGCCTTTAAACAATTGGGTTGTGGGGTAGAAGGTCCCGCTCAATGAAATCCCTCTCCAATGTAAGTGACATCTGAGGCCACCACTCCCTGAATTTGTAATATGCTTTTTCACTCACGAACCGGTCTTGCCATACTACCGACTTTCGAGACCTCACCAATCCCCCTGTCTGTGTGTCACCACCCCTCCCGTCATCCGGGGCAACATCATCACTATCGATCTGTACTGGGGTAGGTGTGGTGGCTAGAGCTGCTGCACTAGGGGCCGTAGGTGGTGCAGAGTCACTCAATCCCAAACTATCCAAAGAGCGGGAAACAGAAGTTGATTCATTTATAAGGCGACGAGGTTGAGATTGTGCCTCCTCTTGATCTTGGCCAGCTTCCCCCTCTGAAATTTCCCGAGAGGGGACATACTCACTAGTCTCCGAGGTGTCTCGAGTGGGCCTTCGAAGAGTCTATTTGTTTACAATTATCCTTCTCGGAGCTAGGGGTAAAGTAGGTTATTTTCCTCTTTCCCGGCCCCGTGAGGACTCTCCCCTTCCGGGTTGTTTATCTTTTCTACCTCTAGAACGAACCATTGTCTGCAAACATAATCAGTGAAAGCACATTAGCATTGGTATTCAATCAAGCATTAGATGAAAGAAGATAAAAGTTGCAGTAGGTAAAACACAATGGACCGCTGTCAGCGGAAAAAGAAGCGCGGCAGCGGACAAGCCACCGCTGACAGCGGAAAATTAGGCGCGGCCGCGAGAGACTGGGAATCAGACTACCCAGTCTCTAAATATTACTCACCGCTGACCGCAGAATTTTGGGCGTGGCCGCAGAAGCTCCACCGCTGTCCGCGAAAAAATAAGCGCGGTCGCGGACCTAACTTCACACTTCTCTGAATATGAATTCTGATGTCCGCGTAAAAATAAGCGTAGCCGCGTAAAGCGAGCCACTAACAGCGGAAATACCACCGCAGCCGCGTAAATCAGGCCAATTCAAACTTAACAAAATCACATCAGCGTTGACCGCGAAATTAAGCCGCGGTCGTGGAATTCGAACTAAACGGGCACTGAAGAACATCGGTGAGCTAGGGTTTACACTTAGTGGGTAAGTGAAACAAGTAAGAAGTAAAGTGAAACACCCCAACCCCCATTAGGCATCAAAAAACCATTCCCATTCGTTTCCACCAATAATTAAACATGCTTATGATCCTAGGTCTATAATAACCCTAACTAGAAAGAAAAAAAGTAAAAATGAGAAAACAAAAGAGGAAGAAAAAAAATTAAAACTTAAGAAATTCATCATACCAGGAGTTAGATTTGATGTAGGAATGAACCTTGCTAAATGAGATGAAGTTTAGATGAACAAGGTTTATGATGAACAGTGTAAAGGGGCTTTGAAGTGTTAGGGTGTGAAAAGTGTAAAAAAGAGGAGGGCCCTCCTATATAACTAAACCCAAGGCCCCACACCGACCTACCTAGCGCGGAATTCCACCGCGGTTCGCGCTTTGCAAATGTTGAAGAGCTGAAGGTACTTGTTCACCGTTGGGAGCAAACAAGGGGCCGCGGCCACAGAATAGTGACCGCTGACCGCGAAAAAGGGGCCGCGGCCACAGAACAGTGACCGCGGACCGCGAAAAATTGACCGCGGACGCAGACCAAACTTTAGAGAGTTGTATTTTTTATTTTCACAAGTTCGCATCCGCTGCACTATTTTTCCCCCGCGGAAATTTGAGCGTTGTCAGTGGTCTAACGCACACTTACCCAAATTTTTCTCCAGTATTTGTCCTGCACTGCATCAACAATTCCTAAACAAATCTCACAACCAATTATTTTAAAAGAGCCTAATCTAAGAAGAAAAATGAAAAAGAAAGAAAAATCATTTGGGTTGCCTCCCAAGAAGCGCCTAATTTAACGTCGCGACACGACGCAGGTTACCATCATCATTGAAACTTTATCAAATCCACCACATGGCTGTCATCAAACTTTCCCAAGTAATGCTTCACACGATGCCCACTAACTCGGAAGATTTCACCATTTTTGTTCTTCAAGTCAAGAGCACCAAAAGATGTTACATGCACTACCTCAAAGGGACCACTCCATTTGGACTTTAGCTTGCCCGGAAACAGACGTAACTGGGAGTTGAAGAGAAGGACCAAATCGCCCTCTTTGAATTTCTTGTTTCTGGCATATTTATCATGCAAGTATTCATCTTCTACTTGTACAATGATGAGCTGGAATAGGCATGCAACCGAAATTTGTCAAGCGCATTGAGTTGTTCTACCCGGAGATTTGCTGCAATATGCCACTCAAGATTTAACCTCTTCAAGGCCCACAATGCTTTATGTTCTAGCTCAACCGGCAAATGACACGCTTTACCAAACACCAATCGGTAAGGAGACATACTGACTGGAGTCTTAAATGCAGTCCTATAAGCCCACAGTGCATCATTTAGCTTTCTTGACCAATCCGTTCTATTGGCATTCACAGTTTTGGACAAGATGCTTTTAATTTCCCTATTTGAAACCTCCACTTGCCCACTAGCTTGGGTATGATAAGGGGTAGATACCTTGTGATTGACACCATATTTAGCAAGCAAAGTATCAAATGCCCTATTACAGAAATGAGACCCCCCATCACTGATAATTTCCCGAGGAGTCCCAAACCGTGTGAAAATGTTCTTCTTGAGAAAATCCACTACACTCCAGGCTTCGTTGTTTGGAAAAGCCACGGCTTCGACCCAATTTGAAACATAATCAACCGCCACAAGAATGTAAGTATTTCCACACGAACTAACAAAAAGGCCCATGAAGTCTATGCCCCACACGTTAAATATGTCAACTTCAAGAATAGTTGTGAGGGGAATTTCATCCTTCTTTGATATTCCCCCAGTTCTCTGACACTCATCACATCTCTTGACAAGCTCACTGGCATCTCTATACAATGTTGGCCAATAAAAACCACAACTCAGAACTTTGGAAGCAGTCCTCGCCCCACTGTGATGACCCCCGTAGGGAGAGGAATTACAAACATCAAGTATGGTTATTTGCTCCTCATCTGGGACACACCTACGGATCACTCCATCATTGTAAATCTTGAACAAGTAGGGATCATCCCAATAATAGTCCAAATTGTCCCGTTTGAGTTTCTTCATTTGGTTAGAAGAGAGATCATACGAGACAATGCCGGTAACAGTGAAATTGGCAACATCCGCAAACCAAGGCATATCATTCATAGAAACCGAGAGGAGTTTCTCATTCAGGAAAGCATAATTAATCTCAATATCATCTTTAGGCCTCCCTTGATCTTCTAGACGAGACAAATAATCCGCAACCTGATTTTCACTTCCTTTCGATCAATGATCTCGAGGTCAAATTCTTGAAGCAACACAACCCATCTCATCAGTCTAGCTTTGGAGTCCTTCTTTGTCATCAAATACCGGAGCGCCGCATGATCGGTGTGAACAATCACTTTGGAGCCCATGAGATAAGGCCTAAATTTCTCCATTGCGAACACAATTGCTAGCAACTCTTTTTCTGTCACTGTATAATTAACCTGGGCATCGTTCATAGTTTTGCTTGCATAGTACACTGGATGAAATATCTTGTTCACCTGTTTCCCCAAGACGCTCCTACCGCAACATCAATTGCGTCGCACATAAGCTCAAAGGGTGAGCTCCAATTTGGTGCGGTAGTGATTAGAGTGGTTGTTAATTTATACTTCAAGAGCTAAAAGGCCTTCATGCATTCTTCATTGAAATCAAATCTTTCATCCTTCTATAATAGCTTGCATAGGGGATTCACCACTTTGGAAAAGTCTTTGATGAACCTACGGTAGAACCCCGCATGCCCAAGAAAACTTCTAAGTCCCTTGACGGAAGTTGGAGGAGGTAACTTTGAAATCACTTCTATTTTAGCCTTGTCCACTTTGATTCCATCTTTTGAGATCTTATGGCTGAGGACAATGCTCTCTTCGACCATAAAGTGACATTTTTCCCAGTTAAGCAAAAGATTTGTCTCTTTACATCGGGATAGAACCTTGTCAAGATTTTGCAAACATTCTTCAAATGAGTATCAAACCACACTAAAGTATTACATAAAGACTTCAAGGAAGTCCTCCACCATGTCCGTAAATATCGCCATCATGTACCGCTGAAATGTAGCGGGTGCATTACACAATCAGAACGGCATCCGAGAGAATGCAAAGGTCCCTTACGGGCAGGTGAATGTAGTTTTCTCTTGATCTTCTGGGGCTATAAGAATCTGATTGTAACCTGAGTACCTATCCAAGAAACAATAGTAGGCCCGCCCGGCAACCTGTCAAGCATCTGATCCAGAAAAGGCAATGGGAAATAATCTTTTCGGGTCACCTTGTTCAGCTTCATGTAGTCCATACATACCCTCCATCCAGTCACGGTCTGAGTAGGAATCAACTCATTCTTTTCATTTTTCACCACAATCACACCCCCCCTTTTTCGGCACACATAGCACCGGTGAAGTCCATGCAATGTCTGATATTGGATAGATAACCCCTGCATCAAGCCATTTGATAATCTCCTTTTTGACCACCTCTTGCATAGCCTCGTTCAACCTCGATGTTCCACGGATTGTTTTTCATCATCCTCAAGTATAATTTTATGCATGCAAAAGGTGGGGCTTATGCCCCGAATATAAGCTAGGGTCCATCAAATTGCCTTTTCTCTCCTTTGGAGCACTTCAAGAGTGGAATTTACCTGCACTTTGGTTAAGCAAGTAGAAAGAATAACATGTAATATAGAAGAAGGGCCTAAGAATTCATACCTGAGATGTGATGGGAGAGGCTTCAACTCCAAAGTTGGTGGCTCCTCGATCGAGGGATTTGTCGGTGGAGTCTTTCGATTTTCCAAGTCCAAGGATAGCTTACGGGGACCATAATAGTAGGAACCCATTCCTTGAAATGCATTAGCACATTCAACCACCAAGCCATCACTTACATCATCCTCATGGTTCAACAAGACAGCTTCCATGGGATCGTCCACATTGATCATTGAACTTGTATCATCAATTATCACTTCTGTCACTAGATCTACAAAAGAGCAAACCTTAGTGCTATTTGGTTGCTTCATTGACTTGCACACGTGGAAGACAACTTTTTTATCGCCCACCCGGAAGGTGAGCTCACCGACTTCAACATCCACCAAGGCCTTCCCTGTTGCTAGGAACAGCCTTCCCAAGATTATAGGCTCCTCATAGTCCATCTCGCAGTCGAGGATCACAAAATCAGTAGGCAAGATAAACTTTTCGACCCGTACAAGAACATCATCAATAATACCAAGGGGCCGCTTCATTGTTCTATCCGCCATTTGTAGTCTCATTGAAGTTGCTCTTGGTTGACCAATACCCAAAGTTTTGAAGACGGAGTAAGGCATAAAATTGATACTTTCACCCAAATCACATAATGCCTTTGCAAAATCCGCACTTCCAATGGTACAAGGGATTGTAAATGTGTCGGGATATTCAAGCTTGGGAGCCATCGAGTGCACAATGGCACTTACTTGGTGAGTCATTTTGATGGTCTCACATTCCATAGATCTCTTTTTAGTCACCAAGTCTTTCATAAACTTGGCATATCCCGGCATTTCCTCAAGAGCTTCCACTAATGGCACGTTGATTGACAAACTCTTCATCATCTCTATGAACTTCTTGAATTGATCTTCACTCTTCTGCTTTGCAAGTCTTTGAGGATAAGGCGGAGGAGGCCTTGGCAAAGTAGCCTTGGATTTTGGTACTACCAGCTCCAGTATGTCTATTACGTGTTCCCTAGACGGGTTCACGTCATTTTGCATCTCCTCCTTATTGTCATTGATATCAGTCCTCACTTCACCATTCAATTTCTCTTCACTCACTTGATCATCAACTATAGGAACATCATCATGTTGTATTTCATCATCATGACACACAACTCTTTTTTTCTTGGAGGTACTTGCTTCACCACCTCGGCCACTCCTTGTGGTCACCACCACTGCATGCCCAATATTGTTATTGTTCCCGCCCTTCGGGTTTACTACTGTGTCACTAGATAGTGCCCCCTTAGAGAAAGTGAATAAAGCTTGCGAGATTTGACCCATTTGGACCTCAATATTGCGGATGGAGGTAGTGTGGGAGGCAATTTGAGCATCAGAATCGACAGTACTCTCCATCATCTGTTTGGACATATTCTCGATCCGACCCATATCTTGACGAACTTTGACCTTGAGATTGATACAGAGGAGTATTGTTGGGTTGTTGATACATTGGGGGCCTTTGAAATCCCAGCCCCTGATTTTCATTTCCTCCCCAATTGTTGTTGTTATTGCCATTCCAATTGTTGTTGCCACCCCAACTCTGATTGTTGTTCCCCCCAGTTGTTTGAGTTGTTGTTGTTGTTATTGCTCCAGTTTCCTTGACCTTGATTATTCCAATTCTAATTATTCCCTTGAGATCGCCACTGTTGATTTGGAGCATTGCTCCGCTGTCCTTGATAGTTATTTGCATACATCACATCCTCACTTGGGTCATCATATGAATTATCATTGTTGTATCCACTTCCACTTTGATCACATTGATCATTGTTGCTTTGCATTTGTTGGCCACTTTGTCTTCTCCTGTTGACCATTAGATTGAACCCTTCCATTCCATTTACTTGCTTTGGTCCTTGGATTTGCTAAAGTGTTGCTATGGCAAACTGATTCATAGTTATTGTTAACTCAACAATGGCTTGTCCATGCTCTTGGAGTTCCTTATAAAGATTGATCAAATTCGGGTCACCTTGAGGATCGTTTGCCCGACTTTGCCACGCTGAAGAAGTTTCAATCATTTAATCAAGAATTTCACAGGCCTCATCATAAGACAACTTCATAATATTTCCCCCAACCAACCGGTTCACCACACATTGATTGGTCGTGTTTATACCCGGTAAAATGTTTGTTGGATCATAGCTTCTGTCATATCATTATTGGGGCATTCCTTGACCACAGTTCTGTATCTCTCCCGAATCTCATGAAGGGGTTCATTAGGTTCCTGTTTGAATGCTAAGATTTCATCCCTTAAAGTTGTCATATGTCCAGGTGAGAAAAACTCGGCTATAAACTTGTCAGCCAACTCATCCCACGTAGATATGGAATGGTTGGGAGTCTTTAGAGCCAGTCCAAGGCTTTCCCTTTAAGTGAAAAAGGGAACAGTCTAAGCCTCAATGCATCCTCCGATACGTTTTCCTATTTGCTTCCCCAACAGGTGTCTACAAATCCCTTTAGATGTTTATAAGCATTATGATGGGGAGCACCTGTGAAATACCCTCGCTGCTCCAATAAAGTCAACATCACATTTGTAATCTGAAAATTGCCCGCCCGGATTCGGGGTGGGACAATCGCACTAGCATATCCTTCATTTGGAAGCTCCCGAGGAGCTGCTCTTGGAGGAGGTGAGGGAGGGTCTGGAATATTTTCATTGGCTTGGCGGCCTCTTCTTTGATCTTGAGGTACTAGATGCACCTCATTATCATCATTATCTTCTACAACCTCCCCCGGGAAAATATTTCCAAGAGGGTCAGCCATTTGTACCTAGAGCGATTAAAACACACAAGTTAGTAAAATAGAAGGAAAGAAAAACAATAAACACAACTAGTCAGATAAATATCCAAAACCCTTTAACTCCCCGGCAACGACGCCAAAAAGTGATCGGCTTCAACCCTGCACCACTATAGAATGGCGAGGAAGGGTCGATGTAGCTTTTACCCGAGAGGTCGGGATCGATATCCATAGGGAGTTATAAGATTGGAATTGGGTTCCTATCCGACCTAGCTATATGTGTTGCCTTTAGTTACACTTCTAACCATAGGTGGGTTTTGATTCTATTCTAGTTTAAAGTTATTGATTACTGAAAATAAACCAAGTACAATATTTTGTAAGGGTTTTCTCAATTGATAAAGGGCACTAGGGAAGTGACTTACACCTAGGCGAATATCTAATGGGGTCTAGAATTTAGGACAAACTTGTTGCATCAGGGGTCATGATATAACCTCACACTCAATTACTCACCCTATACCTCTCGGTAGTTTGGGTGACTTTGCCCGAATTGGCTTTCTCAAGCCTAATTGGGTGTTCAAACAGTGCAAGTGAAATTGGCTCAAGTCGGGTATTACTATCTCTAGATTTAACCCTTTAATTGGGGTTATCAATCTCTTGAATTCACCCCAATTCCTTGTTAGCCTATTTTACCTAGACTTGGGTCCTTTTTCTCAAGAAGAACCCTAGTCAAAAAGGCATGAATCAGTGTTTGCAACCACCAATTCAACAGATAAAGCATGAAACAAGCTAAATATCACTAACCCATAAAAAAATAAGCCCTAAAATTAAAGACCCATTAAGTACAGACACTAAGGTTGGGTCGCAACCCTAGCTAATGGGTCTAGATACTCATTATCAAGGTAGAAATCAAAGATGGAGATGAAATAATAGCCATAAATGTTAAATACAAGGATAAAATATAAGATTAATAGCTAAAGGTACTTTAAAATTACTCAAAATGGAAAAGTGTTGCTGTTCACGAGCTCCCTAATACAAAAGATGACCTAAAAATGTGAAAAAGATTTATTTATACACAACTGAAATTACTAGAAAAAAATGCCCCCGCGGAGGTTCCGCTATTAGCGGACTAATGGTCGCCTCAGCGAATGGACTTTTGCGGCCGCGCAATAACGAGCGCGGATCACGTTTCTTCAGAATTGTGCTTTGTCTGGGATGGATTTCGCAGACAGCGTAAAAGCTACTGCGTCCACGTGATCTTTATCCGCGATCGCATAAAATGTTCGCGGACCGCGTTCCTTCATTTTGGATTTGATGAGAGCTTTCTGAACCTTGATTCCGCTCCCAGCGGATTTCTTACCGCCCCAGTGTTAGATAGCATCGCGGCCGCGTAAAATGGATGCTGACCACGTTTCATGCTTGGCCCAAGATTTCCACGTCTCTGATCCTTGATTTTCTCTCTCAGGGGAAGTTCCTCTGCGGTCGCGCCAATGGATTCACGACCGCGCTTTTGTGACGCGGTCAGCAGTCCAAGCTTAGTCCAAATTCATCTCTTTGAACCTCAATTCCGCTGCAGCCCTCAGTAATCCGCCTCAGAGGAAGAACTTATGTTGTAGCGAAAAATTGGCGCTGTCAGTGCTCCAGTAAAGTTCACGGTGCAAGATTGGCTCCTTTTTAAGTTTGTTTTGGCCTCTTTGCCTTATTTTGACCAAAACCTGCAAGTAAGCACCTTGGGTTAGTTTTCGGGAATACCTTAACGCATTTTTCCCCCAAAACCTAAGCAAAAGAGAGTAAATAGTAGGGTAAAATCCCTAGTTATCACTTACCCCTCGAGCTTTCGTCGCCCCCGGGGAGTCATATGCAATGAAGTCCACGGTCAAGGAACTTGAGCAGGTGATATTGATCGAGCATCTGCCGGAACGAAAGGTATACCTAGGGATGGGGTTAACCCCTGATCTCAGGAAAAAACTCATTCAATTCCTTATTGATAACATTGATTGCTTTTCTTGGTCCCACTTTGATATGATAGGGGCCGTTGGAGATAACCACGCATCAACTGAGTGTCGATCCCAGATTAAAACCATTTAAGCAAAAGAGAAGGCCCCAATCTGAGGTAAAGCATACATTCATAAAAGACGAGGTAACCAAACTTCTCAAAATAGGGTCCATTAGGGAGGTAAAATACCCCGAATGGCTAGCTAATGTAGTAGTAGTCCCTAAAAAGGGAAACAAACTTAGAATGTGCGTAGATTACAAAGATTTGAACAAGGCATGCCCTAAAAACTCTTTCCCATTGCCTAACATCGATCGTTTGATCGACGCTACGGCCGACCACGAGATCCTTACCTTTCTCGATGCCTACTCAAGGTACAATCAAATTCGAATGAACCCGGAGGACTAAGAAAAGACTTCGTTTATCATGAAGTATGGAACACATTGATACAATGTAATGTCCTTCAGACTAAAACATGTAGGGGCTACATACCAACGCCTAGTTAATAAAATGTCCGAACATCAGATAGGCAAATCTATGGAAGTCTATATTGATGACATGCTAGTTAAGTCCCTGCACGCAGAGGACCATTTGATTCATTTGCAGGCAACGTTCGAGATCTTAAAAAAATACAACATGAAACTCAACCCCGAGAAATGCACTTTTGGAGTTGGCTCGGGGAAATCTTAGGTTTCATGGTGTCAAATAGGGGTATCGAGATCAACCCCGACAACATCAAAGCCATCGAAGAAATCACCATCGTGAACAATGTGAAAGTACTAAAACGGCTAACCGGACGAATAACTGTGCTAGGCCAATTTATCTCGAGATCATCAGATCAGAGCCGTCATTTATTTTCCCTACTCAAGAAGAAGAATGATTTCACATGAACTTCGGAGTGTCAACGAGCCTTAGAAGAGTTAAGTGGTTTTTCATCCCCCGGGGAGTCATATCGAGGCCACCCTTGCTTCACACTCGAAGGAGGATGAAAAACTCTACTTGTACTTAGCCGTGTCCGAGGTAGCGGTAAGTGGCGTGCTGGTTCGAGAAGAACAAGGTACACAATTTCCTGTTTATTATGTAAGTCGGACTCTAGGAGATGCTGAAACCAGGTACCCGCATTTAGAAAAGTTAGCATTTGCACTAATAAGCGCATCTAGGAAATTAAAACCATATTTTCAATGTCACCCTATATGTGTATTAACTACATACCCACTTCGAAATGTCTTGCATAAGCCCGAGATATCGAGCCGATTGGCCAAATGGTCCATCGAACTTGGAGGGTACGATATCGAATGTCAACCCCGAACGGCCATCACGTCTCAAATTCTGGCAGACTTCGTGGCTGATTTTACACCTGCCCTCGTACGCGAAGTAGAAAAGGAACTCCTACTAAAAATAGGTACATCCTCGGGGGTATGGACCCTCTTCACAGACGGCGCCTCGAATGTGAAAGGGAGCAAGCTCGGTATTGTTTTAAAACTGCCTACGGGCAATATCATTAGGCAGTCAACCAAAACCTCTTAATTGACTAACAATGAGGCCGAGTATGAGGCCATGATTGCAGGTCTTGAACTAGCCAAGGGCCTGGGAGAAGAAATCATTGAGGCTAAGTGTGACTCTCTTTTGGTTGTTAACCAAGTAAGAAGCTTCAAAGTTCGAGAAGATAGAATACAAAGGTACTTAGACAAACTTCAAGTAACATTGCACCGCTTCAAAGAATGGACACTGGACCATGTACCTCGAGAACATAACAGTGAGGCCGATGCACTTGCAAATTTGGGGTCGTCGGTCGAAGAAGATGATATTGTCGGGGACTGTTGTCCAACTGTCGAAGTCCATGGTTGAAGAAGTCCATGCGAAAATGAATTCAACAAGTTTGATGTGGGATTGGAGGAATAAGTACATCAAATACTTGAAGCAGGGAAAGCTCCCCTCGAACCCAAAGGAGTCGAGAGCCCAACGAGCCAAAGCAGCTCGATTCTCGCTCGATGAAAATGGAACATTATACAAAAGAACCTTCGATGGACCGCTGGCAGTATGTGTAGGTCGGGGAGACACCGATTATGTATTGTGAGAAGTCCACGAAGGCACTTGTGGGAACCACTCCGACGCTGACTCTTTGGTTCGCAAGGTAATTAGAGCTGGATATTACTGGGATAACATGTAAGAAAATACTAAGGAGTTCGTTTGAAGGTGTGATAAATTCCAAAGTTTCGCACCGATGATCTATCAGCTCGGTGAACAACTCCATTCGGTCTTATCCCTGTGGCCATTCATGAAATGGGGAATGAATATCGTCGACCCCCTACCAACGGCGCCAGGTAAAAGCTAAATTCATTTTGCTTATGACTGATTACTTTTCAAAATGGGTAGAAGCGCAGGCCTTCGAGAAAATAAGAGAAAAAGAAGTCATTGAATTCATATGGGACCACATCGTGTGTCGGTTCGGGATACCCGCCGAAATAGTATGCGACAATGGGAAGCCTTTCATCGGCAACAAAGTGACAAAATTCTTCGAAGACCATAAAATCAAAAGGATTTTATCAACACCCTATCACCCAAGCACAAATGGCCAGGACGAGTCCACAAACAAAATCAAAACTTGAAGAAGAGGTTGAATGATGCTAAAGGGAAAAAGGAGAGAAGTATTGCCCGAGGTGCTATGGGCATATCGAACAACGTCGAAATCAAGCACAGGGGAAACCCTATTTTCTTTGGTGTATGGGTCCGAAGCGTTGATTCCGGTCGAGGTCGGGGAACCTAGCGTTAGGTTTCAACATACTACCGAGGTTTCGAACCACGAGGCTATGAACACTTTCCTTCTCCTTTTTTATATTTAAGACTAACTCCTTGCAGATGTTCGATTGGAGATATTGAAGCATCTTTCAACTCGAAGAACTTGGGTTCTAAAGCATGCATTGCACTCTTTTTCCCTTAAATCGGGTTTGATCCCAAATGGGTTTTTCCGGCAAGGTTTTTAACGAGGCAACATTTATATTCTACCTAAGGAGAACTCAACAAGTATTCAAGGATTCTTTTCAATCAACCTCGAATACTAGGGGGAATCACCCTCAGAGGTTGTACTTTCGAAGAAAACAGTTCACGCCAAAGAGGGACTCGATAGGAAAACTTTGTAATGGGCCAAACGGTCAAATGAACCGTGTCCATGTAGAATAGTCGAGCCCCCGATGGCAAAACATGTACGCATTATTCAAAGAAGCATTCTTGCTATTTCAAAACACTTTGTGTCTCAAAGAAGTCTACTATTATACGAGTTTCATACTTATAATTCTACGAGGAACGACTCAAAGTCCAGAATGCAAATGCACCCCGAATACTCAGGGACTGTCATCGACGGTCACCACTTCCGAGCCATCGAAAACTCGAACTCAAAAGACCTCTAAGAGGAAACCCCTCGATATAAAGGCCAAGGCCACCATACTCGGGGACTAAACTTTCGAACAAGTTCGAAAGGTTATCGGGAAACAAGTCCAAGAGACATACCCGATGGCTATGGCCACATTAAAGGCTACGGCCATATTAAAGACTAAGGTCATATGAAAAGGCTACGGCCAAAATAGTACCGCTCGAAGATGTCCGACTTCTGCCATAAAACTAAAGGCCTTCAAACACTTCGAAAAATAGCGGTTTAACCAGGCTACCCTCGGCGAAAGCAAATGATAAAGGGCTTCGATAAAACCATCCCTCGAATAACTTAGAGGCTTCGATAACATCAGCCTTCGAAACAACCTCGTGAGGTAGTCAATTATCGTTGCACAACGAATTACAAATGAGGATCCAATCGATTGAACCTTCAAAAAACCCAACGGGTACAAAAAACACATGCTAAGGCATATCAAAATTTTCACTAAGTCTTTTAACCGAAAAGAGGGAAAAATTATAGCCACTTTATAGGCCGAATTGGCCCTACCTAAAAGAGCCTAAGGGCCAACCTAAAATATCCTAAGGGCCAACCTAAAAGAGCCTAAGGTCCAATATTAAAAAAGCCTAAAGACCAATATTTAAGAGCATAAGGGCGGGAGCACATGGAGCTCGGGACCTTGCCCTCACACAACTCGAACTCAAGAGTCCCATCACTTCGAGCTCGAGGATCAAACCTTAAGAGGTATTCTTGTATCGCTCATTGGTCAAATAAAAACCTAAGGGTTCACTATATTCTGAGTCCAGGCCAATACTCAGACTGATCATTAGAATTACAATATCAAATTTCTTTTCACAAATGAAGAACAGACAACATTTAACACAAAACGAAGATGGAGAAAAAAGGTTCTTTATATTCATAAGAGATATATTTACAACTCCCACGAGGGCCCTTACACAAAAGCAAAAAAAGAAAACAAAAAGAACCTAATCTATTTTCGGGGCAACTTGCTCGGAGCAATATCCCCAGGAGTTGTATCTTTGGTAGCCTTGTCTTCGGGGATCTCCTCCTCCTCGGGGACTTCATATCCCTCACTCTCGGAGCCGCTGGCAAAATCCTCATCATCGAAGAGCAATGCAGCTGCCTCTTCTTCCAAAGTTTTTGTCATGCCCCAAAACCGAGGGATGAGATCGGCGCCTAACTGGATGAACCCAGTCAAGTGGACCTGGATTGCCTTTCCTGCCCAACGTATTACCCTGTGTTCATAACGTACATTATTCCATATGGGTTAGACAATTTAGAGTCAAAGTACACTTTACAACATAATTCCATTTTCCTCTTTTAGTTTTCAACAATAGATAATACGGAATATACAAGCTACATACAACATTTCCGATTCGCGATCCACAATATGAGTGAGTACAACTCCCGCCCAAAATATACATGTAAATACACATATACAACCCACACAGTGTCTATGGAGCCTCTAAGAGTTCTTAGGAGTTTTACATAGCTTGCCGGCAACAAGGCTCCGACTATACCTTTACAACATAAGCAAAAGAGGATAGTATAATCCACACGCGGCCTCGAGAGGAAGAGGGGCTCACCAAAACTGCTGAAGAGATGAAGAGGAGGCGCCACTAATGGCGGGTTGAGCTACCTGCTATGGAACCACATACATCCATATAAAAGATGTAGCGCCCCCGGCAAAAGGGACGTTAGTACCGTGGAATAGTACTAGTATGTATGAACAAACTTTACCCTAAGTACAATCAAGCAATACACAGATAAGACAGTTAATGGAACCAACAAGTATTGCACAGAAACAAGAACAACCAAAATCAAGAGTTTCACAGATTCTCCTTTCAACACCACCATATTCAAGAGTTTCACAGCTTCTCATTTCAACACAACCATATTCAAGAGTTTCACAGCTTCTCATTTCAACACAACCACATTCAAGAGTTTCACAGCTTCTCATTTCAACACAACCATATTCAAGAGTTTCACAGCTTCTCATTTCAACACAACCACATTCAAGAGTTTCACAGCTTCTCATTTCAACACAACCACATTCCATCCTTATTACCTCGGCCACCCTTATTACCTCTTCCACCCTTATTACCTCGCCCACCCTTATTACCCCGTGTTGCGGCGTGCAACCCGATCCTACCAGACAATCACATTTCATAACAACAATCACCAACAATTAAATCACAAGGATCTTCATTACAAGGAACACAAGTTCATATCAACAATTCTCTATGTGGACTCAAGCCACAATGACTCTCACCAAGCAGTAATTCATGTACACGGTGTTGCCATAATCGTTCAACTCAATTACATCATTTCACAATACCCTTTTTCATTACTTACCACGCACGGTTTTTAGCCATTATATACATTCCCATACTTGGGCATATTAACATTCTTTCATTCATTAACACATACTTTCATATCTATACCCTCGAGCATTTTACGAGCATTGCACATAACAAGATAGGCACACCAAACCACTTTTCACAACCTCAACTAGCATAGTAGTCAACAAGAAATTCAGGGGGTGAAGTATTACGCCTCAACACAATTGGACAGTTAATTCACATATTCTCAAACAAAGTACACATACCGTATGCTCGGACACCAACAAGAGGATTCTACAAAGGTTAAAGTTAGTCATACATACCTAGAGTCGAAGTTCCTTTCTAATTCCTATTCCCAAATCACCGGACCGTCAAGCAGCGTCAATCTAATTCATAATGTAACACATTCATCTTAGAATTGGGAATCATGAACACAATTCAAACTCTCCTAGGCATTTATCAAATGCTATGAGACCCCTCAGATTACCAACCCCCTCCTTGTGATTATTTACTCTAACCCACTTCCCTTTACTAGATTGTGACAATAAATGGACATGCATGCAAGGTTCTTCACTTTCATCTTTAAGAACCCATTTAGGGGAGTTCTACCATTAACCAAAAATCTGGAAATTTAAGGGAAATGGGGTGGGGACTTACCTGTTAGAATGAAGAAGAAGATTACTCGAAATTCCCAGGCCTGAGTGATTTTGGAAAAATCAATTTGATGAAGAAGGAGCTTTCTCTCTATAGAACCCTCTCTCCCCTCTCTCTACTTTGTTCAGAAATTCCTTAAAAATGAAGGGGAGGGGTGTTTTATTAAATAGGGGGTTGGGTTTTAAATTTAGAAAATAGGAGCCCCGACACAAAAATGCGGTCAGGAATGCGATCGCATTCCTGCTATGCGGTCCGCATTCCTATCGCATAGTTGGCCCTCAAATGGGCCAAAATTGGAAAACAATCTGCCCAGGTATGCGACCACTATGCGGTCTGCACACCTGTTATGCGATCTCATAGTGCGTCGCATAACCTCCTTCGCAAGAACCGTGGGGCAAGAATGCGACAACTATGCAATCCGCATACCCAAAATGCGATCGCATTCTGGGCCGCATAGTTGTCCTCAATTTGGACAGTAGCCTGTTAAGTTATGCGATCATTATGCGGTCCGCATACATGTTATGCGATCGCATAGTGCGTTGCATAACAACACAATTCTGGAAAATTTTATTTTTCAAGTTTCGGGGTACTTTTTACTCAAAATAGGTCCGTTTTAAGAGTTTCTACAATTATAACAACACAGGGACCTATTCGGGCATTATTCCAGACATAGAATTTTACGGGTCTTTACATCCCCCCACTTAAAATAATTCGTCCTCGAATGAGGATCGGAAAGTCATTTGGTTTTGAAAACACAATATGCCAACCCCCAGTTTTCACTAACTCCGATATTTTTGAAAATTTCGCCAGAGTTTCCTCTGTAATTAGGCTTATCTACCTGTCAGAGAGCCCCCGAAACACATGTTCTTGACCAATTAAATGCTACATAATGCAGTTATTCTAACAACTTGTATATAATCTTGTTACCTTAACAGCTTGCATATATTCAATTACTTCCACATGCCATATACACTTCAATTAATCATTTAACCATCGCACGAGTTTCACACAATTTCACTTACTCCAACAATTTGCACATAATTCAGTTAACACCACCACTTGCATATCATCTAACTACCACATGAATTGCATAAAATTTTAGCTTACTTCAAAGAGCTGCACATTACCCAAACAATCACAATGTTACACAAATATGGCACAACTTTGAGAGGTTACAATAGTAAGGAAATTAGGAGAGTAAAGTGTTATTGCACAAAATTAAACACAAAGGTGTATTCACTTAGAGATGGCAGTTCTCACGATCACTACTAGACTTGTTCAAACAAATGGGATATTTTTCTTTCATTTCATTCTCCGCTTCCCACGTGGCTTCCTCGACTCGTTGACTCCGTCACAACACTTTAACTGAAATAATTTGTTTGTTCCTCAACCTACGAACTTGCCTATCAATAATATCAACCGGAACCTATTCGTACGATAATTCTTCATTAACCTCAATAAACCAACTGGCACGATGGTGGATGGATCTCCAACCACTTTCTTCAACATAGACACATGAAATACCGGGTGCACTGATGACATTTCAAGGGAAAATTCCAGCCTATATGCTACTTGCCATATTCTTTGAGCGATCCGATATGGCCCGACATACCTTGGGCTCAATTTCCCTTTCTTCCCAAACCGCATCACTCCTTTCATGGGAGACACCTTCAAGAATACCCAATCATCTACTTGAAACTCCAAATCTCTACGACGAACATCCGCATAGGATTTCTGATGACTCTGAGCAGTTTTCATCCTTTTCCTGAATGACTCTAATTTTTCCATAGCTTGATGCACAAGATCCGGTCCTAGCAGTTCTGCCTCACCAACCTCGAACCATCCGATCGGAGACCTACACCTCCTTCCGTACAATGCCTCAAATGGGGCCATCTGAATACTAGCATGGAAACTGTTAATGTAAGCAAACTCTATAAGCGGCAAGTGATCATCCCAGCTACCCTTGAAATCTAAAACACAAGCCCGCAACATATCTTCAAGCGTCTGAATAGTCCACTCCGCTTGATCGTCCGTCGGTGGGTGGAAAGCAGTGTTGAGGTTTACCTGAGTACCCAAACCCTGCTGAAATTTCCTTCAAAATTTAGTTGTGAACTGGGCTCCTCGATCCGAGATAATAGAAACTGGAGTGCCATGGAGTCTAACTATTTCCTTGATATACAACTGAGCGTATTGTTCTGCAGTATCGGTGGACTTGACTGGCAAGAAATGCCCCGACTTCGTGGGTCGATCCACTATTACCCAAATTGAGTCGAACTTGCGCTGAGTGCGAGGTAACCCTACCAAGAAGTCCATATTGATCATTTGCCATTTCCACATCGGTACTTCCATGAGCTGCGTCAACCCACCGGGCCTCTGATGCTCGGCCTTCACCTGCTGACAATTGGACATCTAGCCACAAAGTCCGCCACACCCCTCTTCATACTACCCCACCAATAAATCTCCTTGAGATCGCGATACATTTTCGTAGAACCCGAGTGAACATAATATCTGGAATTATGAGCCTCTACCATTACCCTCTCCCGGAGATCATCCACATCTGGAACACATAGTCTCCCCTGACACTAGGGCTGTTCATTTGGATCGGATATCCGAAATCTAAACTGATCCATTCAATTTCAGATTTCGGATTGGACCGGATTTCGGATTGTGTTTATAAAATTTTCGGATTTCGGATCGGATTCGGATTGGTGTATTTTAATCCGATCCGATCCGAAATTATTAGGCAATGTATAAATACTACACTTTAATTTCGGATAGTCAGTACTTTCTTTACATCTTCCTCCAAGTTATTACCTTTACAATTGCTAGAGTTAGCTATATTGGCACCATAGTACTCTCATAATTGTATAAACATGAATTTTTCTTAATGCATTGCCTCTTTTACAAAGAAAATATACATATTAGTTTGCAACATTGAGGCATTTATGATCCAAAATCCGATCCGATCCAAACTTTAAAATCTGAATCTGATCCGATATAATTCGGATTGCATTTTCTAGAATCCGAAATCCGAAATCCGAATCCGAAATGAGCTAAATCCGATCCAATCCGATCCGTTCACAGCCCTACCTGACACCGCAAGACACCGTCATCATTGCCGAGTGAAAAAGCTAAAATCTTGTGATTTAAAATCGCTTCCCTCAATTGTATCAATGTTGGGTATCTGAACTGCTTTTCCTTAACTTCCGCTACAAGCGAGGACTCCGCTCCATAACGCACCACGACTTTCCCCTCACCTGAGGTCGAAAGACAGACCCCAAGACAGGACAATTGATAAACCTCCCGAGCCAAAGGCCTCTGACCGGCCTCCAAATGTGCCAAGCTACCCATGAATTTCCGACTAAGAGTGTCGGCTACCACATTCACCTTTCCTGGATGGTACAAAATATTCATATCACAATCCTTGAGAAATTCTAACCACCTCCGCTCCCTTAAGTTCAACTCCTTATGCTTGAATAAATACTGAAGACTCTTGTGGTCTGTGAACACGTCCACATGGACCCCATAAAGATAATGCCGCCAAATTTTTAATGCAAACACAACCGCTGCGAGCTCCAAATCATGCGTCGGATAATTCTTCTCGTGATTCTTGAGCTGCCTTGAAGCATACGCTATAACTTTACCACATTGCATCAACACACACCCCAAACCAACTCTCGAAGCATCACAATAAACCACGAATCCCTCTAAGCCTTCTGGCAAGGTAAACACTGGTGCCGAAGTCAATCTCGACTTCAATTCCTAAAAACTCTTCTCACAAGCATCGGACCACTGAAACTTAACTGCTTTCTGCATCATCTTAGTCAATGGGGAGGCGAGAGTAGAGAATCCCTCCACAAACCTCCGATAATACCCAGCTAGACCCAAGAAACTGCGAATCTCCGTCAGGGTCGTTGGTCTAAGCCAATCCTTTACCGCTGCAATCTTTTGGGGATCAACTTGAATCCCTTCCCTAGAAACAACATGGACCAAAAAGGTGACTGATTCAAGCCAAACCTCACATTTTGAAAACTTTGCATACAACTGGTGCTGATGAAGAGTCTGCAGAACTGCCCTGAGGTGGTTAGCATGATCTTCCTGACTCCGCAAATAAACAAGGATATCATCAATGAAGACAATCACAAAGGAGTCAAGAAACGACTTGGAAACCCGATTCATAAGATCCATAAAAGTTGTTGGGGCGTTAGTTATCCCAAAAGACATTACCAGAAATTCAAAGTGCCCATAACGAGTCCTGAAGGCGGTCTTAGGAATATCCTGCTCCCTGATCTTTTACTGGTGGTCCCCTGACCGTAAATCAATCTTTGAGAAGAACCTAGCACCTTGCAACTTATCGAACAAATCATCTATCTAAGGCAGTAGATATTTATTCTTGATGGTGACCTTATTGAGCTGCCGATAATCAATACACATTCGAAGCGATCCATCTTTCTTTCTGACAAAAAGAACCGGTGTGCCCCAAGGCGACACACTTGGCCGAATGAAACCCTTTACTAATAGATCTTTCAATTGCTCCTTTAACTCTCTCAATTCTGCTGGCGCCATTATGTAAGGTGGAATAGATATTGGTTGCGTATCTGGCAATAATCCCGAAATCGATCTCTCTATCTGGCGGAATTCTAGGAAGCTCATCCGGAAACACTTCAAGAAACCCATTCACAACCGGTACAGACTCGGGAGAAGGCACCTCTAAAGTGGTATCCTCAACCCGGACCAAATGATAGATGCATCATTTCCTGATCATCTTGGAGGCTTTAAGATAGGAAATAAACCTGCCCTTCGGCACCACATCACCCCATTTCTATTCAATAACGGGCTCGTTAGGAAATTCGAGCCTCATAATTCTGGTTCCGCAGTCGAGTTTAGAAAAGCACGAATAAAGCCAATCCATTCTCATGATTACATCAAAATCTAACATCTCCAACTCAATAAGATCGGCCGTGGTATCTCGACCACACACCGTAACAACACAATTCTTATAGACTCGCGCGGCCGTGATTCAATCACCAACCGGAGTTGACACTGAGAACGGCTCTGAGACATCCTAGGACACTTTTAAAACCTTAGGCTCTGATACCAAGTTTGTCACGCCCCAAAACCGAGGGACGAGACCGGCGCCTAACCGGATGAACCCAGTCAAGCGGACCTGGATTGCCTTTCCTGCCCAACGTGTTACCCCGTGTTCATAACATACATTATTCCATATGAGTTAGCCCATTTAGAGTCAAAGTACAATTTTTAACATAATTCCATTTTCCTCTTTTAGTTTTCAACAATAGATAATCCGGAATATACAAGCTACATACAACATTTCCGATTCGCGATCCACAATTATGAGTGAGTACAACTACCGCCCAAAATATACATGTACATATACATATACAACCCACACAGTGTCTACGGAGCCTCTAAGAGTTCTTAGGAGTTTTACATAGCTTGCCGGCAACAAGGCTCTGGCTATACCTTTACAACATAAGCAAAAGAGGATAGTATAATCCACACGCAGATCCGAGAGGAAGAGGGGCTCACCAAAACTGCTGAAGAGATGAAGAGGAGGCGCAACTAACAGCGGGCTGAGCTACCTGCTATGGAACCACCTACATCCATATAAAAGATGTAGCGCCCCCGGCAAAAGGGACTTTAGTACCGTGGAATAGTACTAGTATGTATGAACAAACTTTACCCTAAGTACAATCAAGCAATACACAGATAAGAGACAGTTAATGGAACCAACAAGTATTGCACAGAAACAGGAACAACCAAAATCAAGAGTTTCACTGATTCTCCTTTCAACACCACCATATTCAAGAGTTTCACAGCTTCTCATTTCAACACAACCATATTCAAGAGTTTCACAGCTTCTCATTTCAACACAACCACATTCAAGAGTTTCACAGCTTCTCATTTCAACACAACCATATTCAAGAGTTTCACAGCTTCTCATTTCAACACAACCACATTCCATCCTTATTACCTCGGCCACCCTTATTAACTCGCCCACCCTTATTACCTCGTCCACCCTTATTACCCCGTGTTGCGGCGTGCAACCCGATCCCACCATACAATCACATTTCATAACAACAATCACCAACAATTAAATCACAAGGAACACAAGTTCATATCAACAATTCACTATGTGGACTCAAGGAACAATGACTCTCACCAAGCAGTAATTCATGTACACGGTGTTGCCATAATCGTTCAACTCAATTACATCATTTCATAATACCCTTTTTCATTACTTACCACGCACGGTTTTTAGCCATTATATACATTTACATACTTGGGAATATTAACATTCTTTCATTCATTAATGCATACTTTCATATCGATACCCTCGAGCATTTTATGAGCTTTGCACATAACAAGATAGGCACAACAAACCACTTTTCACAACCTCAACTAGCATAGTAGTCAATAAGAAATTCAGGGAGTGAGGTATTATGCCTCAACACAATTGGACAGTTAATTCACATATTCTCAAACAAAGTACACATACCGTATGCTCGGACACCAACAAGAGGATTCTACAAAGGTTAAAGTTAGTCATACATACCTGGAGTCAAAGTTCCCTTCTAATTCATATTCCCAAATCACCGGACCGTCAAGCATCATCAATCTAATTCATAATGTAACACATTCATCTTAGAATTGGGAATCATGAACACAATTCGAACTCGCCTAGGCATTTATCGAATGCTATGAGACCCCTCAGATTACCAACCCCTTCCTTGTGATTATTTATTCTAACTCACTTCTCTTTACTAGATTGTGACAATAACTGGACATGCATGTAAGGTTCTTCACTTTCATCTTTAAGAACCCATTTAGGGGAGTTCTACCATTAACCAAAAATCTGGAAATTTAAGGGAAATGGGGTGGGGACTTACCTGTTAGAATGAAGAAGAAGATTACTCGAAATTCCCAGGCCTGAGTGATTTTGGAAAAATCAAATTGATGAAGAAGGAGCTTTCTCTCTCAAGAACCCTCTCTCCCCTCTCTCTACTTTGTTCAGAAATTCCTTAAAAATAAAGGGGAGGGGTGTTTTATTAAATAGGGGGTGGGGTTTTAAATTTAGAAAATAGGAACCCCGACACAAAAATGCGATCAGGAATGCGATCGCATTCCTGCTATGCGGTCCACATTCCTATCGCATAGTTGGCCCTCAAATGGGCCAAAATTGGAAAACAATCTGCCCAGGTATGCGACCACTATGCGGTCCGCACACCTCACTACTAGAAAATACCTTTTTTCCGATTACAAATTCCGACTACAAAATATCAGTCAACAATTTTCCGACTACTGTAGTCGGAAATTTCATATTTATTTTTTCAATTATTTTTAAGAATTATTCTGACTACATTTTCGACTAATATAATCATAAAGTTTCTCGGAAAATTGCGCGCCTAAAGTTTTCGACTACCGTAGTCGAAACATTAGATAGTACGTGGTCCCTACAATTGAAGCCGGAATTTTTTTAATTAAAAAAATTAAATAATATATAGTTTCCGACTACAGTAGTCGAAAAGTTAAGTTATTTTAATTTCCGCATAACCCTTATATTTTTCTAATTCCTTTTTCCCACAATTTCGTTCTTACTTTGTGTCTCTCTCTGTATCTCATCGCCTCTCTCTCAACGGCGCCAGCAAAATCGACGACGAGGGCTTCAGCAGGTACGCTCTCTCTCTCGTCTAATCTTCTGCCAAGACTAGGGTTTTGATTTTAGTGTGCAAAATCAAAAGATATTACTAGGGTTCCGATTTTAATCGGAGCTTTTCATTCTCTTCACAATTGTTTGTCAAAATTCGATTTTAATCAGAGCATTAAGGTTGCTACTCTAGTACCTCTGTCAAAATTCCATTTTTGGATACAGTACCTTTGGTTATCACAGTGGAATATTTCAAATGGAAAAAGGATTGTGATAGGAGTTGGCAAGTTTGTCGACCCACCAAGATTGGTGCCACAGCAGATTCAACATTACCCTAGGAATAAGTTCAAAAGACTAGAATAAGCTTTGAGAGAAATTTGATTTATATGTATATTTCTTCATTGTACAGTATGCATTTGTACAAGAGAACATAACCCTAACTATCAATAACATAATGTAAGGAAAATATGTACAAAGTTTACAAAGAATGTAAGATAATTATGAGTTGTGTATTTGTATCTTATGTGTAGGAATATTCTAGACTCATGCATACACAGTTGTGATGTATTGTGTTGTATCCATCTGCACCATTCAGTTTTAAATGAATCCAACAATTCTAGGAAAACCATGTCTCCACTAAGAAGACTTGACTCAAATTATTTCTAACACTAGGTTTAGGACATAATTTAGTCATGTTTATGAGTCTTGTGGTACGATTAGAGTACGTAGGTAAAACATAGACGGATTGAATCGCTTATCTATGTGCTAGAATTTAATTGTATCCAAACAGCCTGGATGTTTTGGTTGGTAGCACACCAGAGATCCTAGCTAATCAGGGATTAGGAGAACAATGGGGTCGTTTGGTACAAAGGTTGATAAATAAAGGAAGGTTGGCACTACTGGTTCATCATTCATTTCGACTTTCATTTTTTAGTTTCTTCCTTGCTGCGACAGGTATACCTATATATCTTTTTTTTTAAATATATGTTTATGAAAAATATATCTTTATATAATTCATATATATGACATGCCTCATTCTTCATGTACCTTGTTTGACAATAACTAAATGGTTGGGTTTCATTTGTGTAAATTTGAAAGTTTAGTTTCACTTTGATGGTAGGAGTTAACTATTAATTTATATTTACATGTTATTCATTTCACTTTAAGTTTGAATGAAATAATGAAATAGTACTATGTAGTAATTAAAGTATTTAGCATAGTACTAAGTGCACTTTCTCCGAGTATTATTGTTGTTGCAAATTTAACTAGCCAATTGGACATGTGAGACTTCTCTTGTTGAATTTTGATTCCCCTATAAACTAGTAGATATGCTTTTGAATGTAATCAATCTAATTTTTGTTGTGAAATTTTATATTTATAGAGTCATTCATTGTTAAAACGTTGAAGGTATTACAATTATTCAAAGTAGGAACCTTTAGCAGAATATCTTAGTAGTTTTTTTCTCTTGATGTAGATGGAATTTGAACATCGTACATGGATGTATAATAGGACTCATCCTAATCGTGCAGGATTGAGGGAGGAATTTATAGAAGGAGTTGTGGGGTTTATCGCTAAGGCCAAATCGCTAAATGATTTTCTTATTGAAGGGACAATTAGGTGCCCTTGTGTTAAATGCAAGTGTGTCAAGTTATTGAAACCGGATGTAGTTGAACTTCATCTTTACAAGAATGGATTTATAGAAAATTATTATGTGTGGACTGTTCATGGAGAGAATCATGATTTTCATAATTCTTTTGGTGGTGAGGGTAGTCCCAAAGTAGAGAATAATTTTGAAAATTCTCGATTCAATGAAACGATGAGAGATGCTTTTGAGATGTTCCCAGGGGCTCAATCCGAACCAAATGATGAGGCTAAGCACTTTTATGAACAACTAGAGGAAGCTAGTCGTCCATTGTATGAAGGCTCAATGCATTCCAAGTTGTCTGTTGCAGTTAGACTACTAACTATCAAATCTGATAGTTCTATTTCTCAAGCGGGCATGGATTCCATCATTGGGCTTATGAATGAACTAAATCCGAATAAAATTGACTTACCCAAAGATTTCTATACTGCAAAGAAGTTGGTGTCCAAGTTAGGACTTTCATTGGAGAGGATTGACTGTTGTGAGAAAGGATGCATGTTATTTTATAAGGATGATGCAACGTTAGAAAATTGTAAGTTTTGTAACCAACCTCATTATAAGGAGTCTACAAATGCAAATAAAAAGAAGGTTCCAGTGAAGGCGATGCATAACTTACCCCTTATACCAAGGTTAAAGAGGTTGTATGCATCAATGAGCTCCGCTCCTCATATGAGATGGCACTATGAACGTAGAAGGCCAACTGGTGTTCTATGTCACCCGTCAGATGGAGAAGCATGGAAGCATTTTGATAGGGTGTTCCCGGATTTTGCAAGTGAACCAAGAAATATTAGGTTGGGATTATGTGCTGATGGATTCACTCCATTTGCAGTCTCTGCTGCACCATATTCATGTTGGCCAGTGTTTGTTACGCCGTATAATCTTCCTCCAGAGCTTTGTATGACAAGTCCATATTTGTTCCTAACTTGCATTATTCCAGGTCCACGCAATCCAAAAAGTTTGATTGATGTATACATGCAGCCGTTGATTGATGAGTTAAAGTTATTGTGGCATCAAGGTGTGGAAACCTATGATACATCAACTAAACAGAACTTCAAATTTCGTGCTGCTTTAATGTGGACTATAAATGATTTTCCTGCTTATGGAATACTATCCGGGTGGTCCACTGCTGGAAAGTTAGCCTGCCCGACTTGCATGGAAGATACAAAAGCCTTCACTTTGAAACATGGAGGTAAGAACACATGGTTTGACTGTCATCGTCGTTTCTTGCCAATGGATCATGAGTTTAGGAGAACCACTAGTGCATTTATGAAGAATCAAACTGATTATGAAGAGCCACCTTCAGTCTTGTTGCCAGAAGAAATTTGGAATAGAGTTAAGGATCTACGTAAGGTAACAGAGTCTCCATTGCCCAATAAGATACCTGGTTATGGTGTTACCCATAACTGGACTAAACAGAGCATATTTTGGGAGTTACCTTATTGGAAGCATAATCTCCAAAGGCATAATCTTGACGTCATGCATATTGAGAAAAACTTTTTTGATAACTTGTTTACTACTGTGATGGATGTCAATAACAAGACAAAAGATAACTTGAAGGCCAGAATGGACTTGAAGGAATATTGTAGGCGAAGTGAGTTGTACCTTACATACTTGAACAACAAGATTCAGAAGCCCAAGGCCAGTTACACATTCACTTTGGATGAGAGAAGAGAGATTTGTCAGTGGGTTAAGAATTTGAGTATGCCAGATGGATACGCGTCAAACTTATCTAGGTGTGTTGACATGAAAGAAGGGAAGTTGACGTCAATGAAAAGCCATGATTGTCACATTTTCATGGAATCATTGATGCCTATTGCGTTCAATGCCTTGCCTGATAGAATATGGAAGCCTATCACAGAGATAAACTTATTTTTTAAGGAGTTGTGTTCTAGCACATTGAGGGTGGAGAATCTAACTTACATGGAGAGTAATATTCGCTTAACTTTAAATAAGTTGGCGAAATTTTTTCCTCTTGGTTTCTTCGATGTAATGGAGCATCTTCCAATCCACCTTGCGCAAGAGGCACGACTTGGAGGACCAGTTCAATATAGATGGATGTATCCCTTTGAGAGGTAATGAATGAAATTCAATCGTTTGCCCTTTATTTATTTTAATTAAATATTGTTCCGTCTATGAAATCGTAATATGCAGGATTATTGGCAA
>ML257336.1:0-19882 GCA_005239495.1 Nicotiana undulata
ACGGGCCAAGAAGTGCAAAATGAAGAAATTAAGGCGTGGCTCGGTCATTTTTCTACCACCCCCATCGCTCGTGGTCACAAGCTTGATTCCAAGTTAGGTTCCTAGTTCATATCGTCAAAGTGGCGAGAAAAGTGGTAAAAGTTGACTTGCGTCGTGCCACGACGTTAAATGCGGCGCTTGGTGGGAGGCAACCCATCGTTTTTCTAAAATTTTAAGTCATTTTTTGAAAATTTCCTTTTTAGAATAGCTTATTATATTTTTTCTAACCAATATGCCAAGTTTTGCATTTTTTAGAGCTGATTTGAGCAGGTCGGGATACCGGGGAGTCAAAACCAGTGCAAGAAAGCAAAGAAATTGCTGGGCAAATATTCTGCCCAAATCTGCGATGCCTTATGTCCAAAATGCTATAGCGGAATGGCATTTGCGATCAAAAATGTGATCGCAAATGACCACAGAATGCTCTGCGCAAAACCCAGGCATTTTCGCACCTGCGGTCACTTTTCCGCAGGTGCGACTTCGCAGGTGCGACCAAAGTCGCTGGTGCGAACTTTTATACGCACCTGCGGTCCCGCAGGTGCGGTGCTAGTTCCGCCGGTGCGAAAGGCCGTCAGTTAATTCCCAATTTTACTCCTTCCCACGTCAGTTTTCTATGCCCTAACATTTCAAAGCACAAAACACTCCCTCACAATTCTTTATAGCACACCCACATATCTCACTCCGAGTGATTCACAATCTCAGGTAACTTCACTTACTCACTCCCTTTTGCCTCTCCATTTTTGTTTTTCTTTAAAGTTTTCTTGATTAATTAGGCCTTCAATGGCCATGGGCATCATCTAGTTGCTTCATTTTTGTTTTTGTTCTTTTTTCTTTCCTTCACTGTTTTAGGATAGAATTAGGGTGAGGGTTGGTTGAGAGTAGTGAGTGAATCAATTGTGGAGTTGTGTCGAGCATCAAACTCGTGTGAGGAGAGAGTAAATGTCATACGCTCGCGAAGTGTTCGAGTTATGGTACAAGTGAAAATCGAGTGCCTCGTATCTTGATTGTAGAATTAATGAAGTTAGAATGCAATTTGGTACACTAATCTGGAAGTCTTGAGTACATATTAGTGGCCAAAAGCAAGACCCAAAGCAAAATTCTCACAAAAATCTGGGCAGTGGAATCTTTGGATGGAGGATCGCAGGTGCAGACCTTTTTCCGCAGGTGCGACTTCGCACCTGCGAGCCCAGAACCGCTGGTGTGAAGATTACCGCAGGTGCGACCAAAAAGACCGCTGGTGCGGACTCGTACCTGCGATAAAAATTCCGCAGGTGCGAAAACTGCACAGATTCTCCTAAATCAGTGTGCTTGCATCAGGGCCTTCCTGGGTCCGTTCGACCTGGTTCTTTGGCCTATTTGCAGTGTTTTAATATGCTTAACGATATTCCACTGTTTCACTAACTTCATTTTGAATTTTTATAGGTACTTTGATTCATAAATGGACCCGAACCTAAGCCAAAATTATGAAATTGAGGAGGAAGTTGGAGAACAATTTGATGAGTACCGGTTCATGTCATCCGCCTGTCAACGCCGGTACTTTGATCACCTCCTCACAAAAAAATTGATACTTGAGCGAGGCATAGCCGATGACAAAGTGAACGAGAAGCTGCCGGGATTCTATGAACGGCTGGTATCTTCTGGGTGGACTTGCTTCATTCCAACCCCGTGCATTGCTAATGAAACGTTGGTTCGTGAGTTCTATGCCAACCTCAGACGGTCAACTTTTCAAGATCCTTTCCTCATCATCCGAGGGAAGCAAGTGAGATTCGGGGTGGAAGAGATAAATGCTACCTTGGGAATTGAAAACCAACCGATGCAGCCAGTGGTGGACATGGATACGTGTGGAAATGCAGCATGGCTAGCTTCCAAACTATACCCAGAAAGTGTACAATCAAAATGGGCGAACAAGAGGAAGGGCTTGAAGTCGACTGACTTCACGGCTGAGGCCAAGATATGGTTGCACCTACTGAGCAACAGAGTCTCCCCCAGTGGGAATGTAACAGACGTATCCTACGTCAGGTCTCTGATCATAGCCTGCCTGATCGACGGTGTCCCAGTGAACCCAGGTCACTACATTCTACAGGAGATGCAACAACTTGTGATTGACGATGGGCCTGGGTTACTATTTCCATCAGTGATCACTGAGCTATGCCAGCGAGCAGAGGTTGAGGAATGCCCTGATGATCTGCGGGTGCCGGCTGACAAGCTCTTCCAGCCATTGAGGGTTAAGGGCGAAGGTGGAGCAGTCAAAAGTAAGAAGAGAAAGATGACAACCACCACCACCGAGAGTGGATCTTCCTCCCTGCCTAGTTCATCAGCGGGTCCGTTTGGGGAGATGAACTCCCATCTTGCTCTTATTAAGGACCTCGTGTCCAAGCTCCCCACCGGAACCGCCACTTCACAGCCAGAACCCTCACCTGACTATTGTTCCAGAGCTGAGATGAAGAAATATTTTGACACTCAGGCGGAGATGGCTGCTTCTCATGGCAAGATGGTTGCTTCTCTGAAGCAGATGGAGAGCTCCTACACCAGCCTTGCAAAGTCACATGCTGATTTGGAGGATTCGTTTAAGAAGGAGAAGGAAAAGAACAAGAAGAAAGGGAAGCTCCTAATCAAAGTGTGGAGGGGTGTAAAAGCAATTTTCAGGTGGGGGCAGCCGAGCAAGCCGCTGCCAGTTGCAGATGCTGACGACAACGAGGAGTATTCATTCATGTCTGATGTTGATGGTGGTGATGATACTACTGACGATGATGATGAGGAGGATGATGACGAGGGATCGCAGCCGTTCTGACCAACCACTTCTCCTACAGTTTGCTAGTCTGATGCAGACCTCAGGGAGACCCTCAAACTTTGCTATTTTATTTTGATATTGAGCAGTGAGGACACTACAATGTTTTTAGTTGGGGGTGGCATGTGCACATTTGATGTCTTGTACATTTTATCTATCTGTGACTTGGGTTATGACATTGTTATGTGCCCTTGCCGAGCTTTATTGTTATTTATAGATATTATGTGCCCTTGCCGGGCTTGGTGTGATTTGGTTTAGTTTCTTTAATAGTTGATTTTATTTTTAGCTTTTTAGTTTTATTTTGAGTAGTTAGTTTAATTTCCGTAATAATAATAATAATACTTTCTTGGATTTTCTTCATGCTACGGTTCTTTCCCAAGAAACAATTTTTGAAGTGAACCGGGTGACTTGTCCCTATGATAGATGGTGTGACAACTTTCTTAAGGGAATTAGTCTTGTGTTGCTAGGAAGAGACTTTTGGATAATTTGGTACTAAAGAAATTAGTCTCTTGTATGTGAAATGTAATCTAAGAATACCCCTCCGAAAATTGATTTTGAATGAAAACAGGTAAATCTCATGGTGCAAGTTAATTTTTGTGATAAATTCTTGGCTCTTTTAGTGACTCTTTACACACTAGCTAAAAAATATTGCTCTAAACTCCTATATATAAAAAAATATAAATAAATAGATGAATGAAATTGACCCATCTTGATTAATTCATGTGCCATGTGTGTTAGTGCTTGTATAAATAATTCTTGTGCTTGCGTCTATCATCTAGAACTTGCCCGGTTGGTTTTTCAATGCTAATGACAATTATGTTTGGTTGGAGAAATGACCTTAGGCATTCTTTTTGTTATTCGAAAACCCCGTTAGCCTTTTGAGCCACCTTTGTATATATATTATCACTAGTTATCCCATTTGAGCCTTGAACTTTCTCTTTGGTCGCCTCAATACTAGCCTTTCCCTTTTGAAAAATAATTCCTCTTTTGAACCCGTCCCTCCTTGAATATTGAGAAGGAGGCAAAAAGCCTAAGTTGGGGGTGTAGTGTCAAAGTGTAAGCTAGGAAGGTACTCTCTTGGAAGCAAGCTCCAAAAGAAAAATACAAAAGGAAAACAAAAAAAAATAAAAAAAATATGGGAGCTTTGAAGAGACTAATTGAGGTATTTAAAGTGATTCTATGTTGGTAACTAGATGCAAATGAGGCCATGTGGTTTGAATAGAAACAAAGTGCATCAAGAAAGAAAAATGTGAGTAGTGTTCAAGGAGGGTGTAGCCATTTTCCCAAATGTGTATCCTACCTTTACCTAAACCTAAATTACAAGCCTATAAAGCCATTATGGGATCTCCAACCGAATATTCTTGAATATGCTTTGAATTTAAATAAGGGCAAGCCTATGGTATGATTGGTTGTAGCACTTGAAAGTCTTTGTGAGTGTGAGTGGCCTTGTAAATATGTTCCCTTGTGTTGACGTTGTAAATATTGTGAGTTGGGAGTGTATTTCTTTCTTTCTTTCCTTCTTTCTTTCTTTCTTGTGAGGGCACATGAATTAGGAGTGAATGGTGAAATTTATATAATAAAAAATAAACGAGTTGAGCATGTGTAGTAGACTAGTGTTGTTGAGTCACTTTTTGAGGCTTTTTCTTGTCACTTTATTGTTTTTGAAAATCCCCTGCACTTCTTGAAATTGCTTGTAAATGAGGGAATTATTCAATCAAGATGCATACTTGAGCCTAATTATTAATACCAACCAAATTCATAAGTTTAATGCTTAAGTGGAAAATGTGAATTGTGAATACGAGCAATGCAACGTGTGTCTAAAATAGTAGAACCTCATTGAGTTATTAGTTTTGATTTGCTTGAGTACAATCAAAAGCTCTAAGTTGGGGGTGTTGATGAGTGGTGATTTTACCACTCATTTTAGCCTCTTCTCATTAGATTTTGTATTGTTAAATGATAACTTGAGGTCGTTATTGTGTATAATTGCTCAATTTTCAGGGAAATGATGCTATGAAGGTTGGCGTTGAATTGGAATGAAAGTTTGACAAAAAGTGGTGAACGAGTGCATGAAATGCTTCAGTGATTTCGCACCTGCAGATTCTAGGTCGCAGGTGCGACCTCGCACTTGCGAAGGATTGATCGCCCCTGTGAAGCTAGCTCAGTCACACAGAACTTGCACCTGCGGAACCGCAGGTGCGACCATATGTCTGCACTTGCGATGGAAAGTCAGACCAACCTAAACTCGCACCTGCGAGTAAAATTCACGCACCTGCGGAACCGCAGGTGCAACTAGATGTCCGCTTCTGCAGAAAATTGACCAAAGTTCAGAACTCGCACCTGCGTGAATATTTCCGCTCCTGCGGAATCGCACCTGCGAGAAGTCTTCCGCAGATGCGATAATCGGGCATCAGATTTGGACAAGAGTGTAAAATCACATTTTCCAAACTCAGCTCTCATATACTCAACCTAGCAGCCATTTTTACATATCTTGGCATATCTTTGGCTTTGTAAATATAATTTTGAGAGAGAAGAAGAAGTCTTGAAGCTAGGGCTTTGCACACACACTTGGGTCTTGAAGATTTCATCATTTTGGTTAATGATTTCCTACTCATTTATGTTTATTTCTTCATTTCCTTGTTTTGTATTGAATATCTAAGTGTGTAGTATTTTTCCAACACTTGAATCTTGTTTATGGGAATATTCATATTTAAAGTGTGGATTAAATACCTTGTTGTGCTTATGTATTGAATGCTTTTATTATATTTATGAAGTGAGTATTTGTTATTTTAATTATTCTTGTTCTTTAATGTTTCCAAAGGGATTAGCTAACCCTAGGACTCGCCCATTAACTCCGAATTAATTTTGGAAAAGATAATTCAGGGTTGGAAAAGATTAATTAACAAGAACTTGAGGCTTTAACCCTCATTTTATAGATTCTACCTAGGGATAGGATTGAACTACTTATAGCCAAACCCGGAAGTGTTTAATCTCTTAATTGGGTTAGGAATAATTCAATTAGGATGTCTTGTTAGTCTTTGGGAAAAGCTAATTAAGAATTATTATCCGTGGCTAANTAGTTTATATTTTCGCATTTAGCACAATAACAATTATCAAAAACCCAAAATCTTAATATTTGGCAATGCGCGATAAGTGATAACTCTCTAGCATTCCTAATCGCCCTCATATTGTTCTCTGTGGGATTCGACCCCAACCTTGTTGGGTTACTATATTTGACAACGATCGCTTGCACTCTTTTAAGGTGTAAATTAAGCGTATCAGGACTGCACCCCGAACTAAGGTATATATTTATTGAATTTATTAAATTTAACGTCGATTGTTTTGTGCGGTCGCATGCGGATATGACAGGTATCCTGCTGAAAGTGGCTGTACACAAGCTAAGCTTGGATCCCAGCATTCCTCCGCTAAGGCAAAAAAAAATGTTATATTGCCGAGGCCAGAAACAAATTCGTCAAAGAAGAGGTAACTCGGCAACTTGATATCGATTCAATCCGAGAGGAAAGGTATCCAGAATGGTTAACTAACGTACTAGTAGTTCCAAAGAAGAAGAATAAATTTTACCCGTGCATAGACTATAAGGACTTAAATAAGCGTGCCCAAAGGACTCGTTCCCGTTGCCGAACATTGATCAAATGATTGATGCAATGATCGGGCATGAGTTAATAAGTTTCCTTGATGCTTACTCTGGGTACAACCAAATTAAGATGAACCCGTAGGATCAGGAAAAAACTTTGTTCATAATGAATTTCAGCACATATTGCTATAATGTGATGCCCTTCGAGCTATAGAATGCCGGAACCACTTACCAGCGGATCGTAAACAAAATGTTTGAAAAACAAATAGGGAAAACCATGGAAGTGTATATAGACGATATGCTTTTTAAGTATTTGAATGCAAGTGATCATCTTAAACACTTGACATCCTAAGAAAGCATAACATGAAGCTTAACCCTGGGAAGTTTGCGCTTAGGGTCAGATCCGACAAGTTCCTGGGATTTCTGGTGTCACAAAGGGGGATAGAGATTAACCCCGATAAAATCAAAGCTATCGAAGACATACCGGATCATCTATCAAGCGTAAAAGAGGTTCAAAGGCTCATATGGAGATTGGACGCTTTGAGCAGGTTCATTTCACGGTCTTCAGAGAAATGCCATTACTTCTTCTCGTTACTCAAAAAGAAGAAGAACTTCAAATGGACCCCGAAATGTCAGTATACTTTGAGGGATTTGAAAGGTACTTTTCAAGTCCTCCGTTATTATCAAAGCCGGAGGAAGGCGAGAAACGGTTAATCTACCTAGTAGGCTCGAAGGTAGAGATAAACGTTGTTTTAATCCGTGTGGATGAAGGTACGCAATCTACCATTTATTACGTTAGTAGAGTTTTAACGAGAGTAGAAACTCGCTACCCACATTTGGAGAAGTTGGCCTTAGCCCTCGTAGTCGCCGCTCGGAAGCTAAGGCCTTATTTCCAATGTTACCCGATAGTTGTGGTAACCAGCTTTCCCCGATGGAATATCCTTCATAAACCCAAACTTTCGGGTAGGCTGGACAAATGGACCATCAAAATGAGTGAATTTGACAAAGAATATAAACCTAGGACTACGATTAAGTCACATGTTTTGGCCGACTTTATGGACGATTTCAGTCCGGGATTACTACCTTTAGCAACCAAAGAAGCAGTGATGATGTCAGAATCGACATCAAAGGTTTGGACCCTGTCTACGGATGGAGTTTCCAACATAAAAGGGTCCGGGATCGGCATAGTATTAACCACACCTTCGAGAAAAACCATAAAGGCAGGCCATAAGAACGGTTCCTCTGACTAACAATGAAGCGGAGTATGAAGCTTTGATTGCAGGGCTCGATTTGTCCTGGGGACTAGATTCTGAGGTCATAAAAATCAAATACGACTCCTAACCGGTGGTAAATCAGGCCTACCAGATCTTCGAAGCCAAAGAGCAATGCATGCAACAATACGTAGTGAAGGTTCATGCTCTGTTTGCTCGGTTTCGAGAATGGTCAATTATGCATATCCCGAGGGAAGAAAATGTAGAAGCGTACGCATTAACTAACCTTGTATCATCAATGGAAATGAAGGGATTGGACTCCGATACGACCGTACAACTTATGCACTCGGTTCTAGATGCAAATAACTACTATGAGGTAAACGCGACTAATTTGGTCTGAGACTGGAGGAATGAGATTATTGATTACCTTGAGCACGAATAGTTGCCTGAAGACCCCAAGGCATCTCAGGCGCTGCGCGGAAATGCATCGCGATATATTTTCAAGGAGTCTAATTGTACATGAAATCTTTATAAGGCCACTGGCCCGAAGTTTTGGAGCCTCCCAAGCTAATATGTTATGCGAGAAGTCCATGAAGATATCTATGGAAATCATTCAGGTGCAGACCCCTTAATACTAAAATTGGTAAGGGCAGGATACTATTGGCCCCGAATGGAACAAGACGCCAAAGCTTTTGTTCAATAATGCGATAAGTGTCAACGCTACGCACTGTTGGTACATCAACCAACAGAACCATTGCACTCAGTTTTGTCTCAATTGCCGTTCAAGAAGTGGGGAATGAATATCACTTGGGATGATCTTATCCAAGTGGGTATTTCTCATAATTGATTATATCACTTGGGAAAAGCTTATCCTTAAGCTTGGAAAGAATAAGAACCGATTCTGGAATTGGGTTTACCAATTGAGGTAAAAAAAACTTTAAACTCCATTGTTGACTTGGAGATTCTGTGTATGAAATTTTTGATTAGCTAGTGACTCACTGTTATATATTGTTTATGAGTTGCTTAATTGAGCTAATTTTTGAAGTTATCTACTAATTGTTGCTTGATATATTGAGAATTTCGAAAGTGTTTGGGTGGGAATGTGTGATGACCCAAAAGGTCATCTTATATTTTAGAACTCATCCGCACTTTTTAGCCTTAAAACCATATTTTTACCCTCCTCGATTTGTGTGCACAGTTGATTTAATGTTGGAAATGATGAAAATAATAAATTTTGGCCTAAAAAGTTGCTTTTGGTTGACTATGGTCAACGTTTTTAGTAAACGAACCCGGACTCATATTTTGACGATCCCGGTGGGCCCTTAGTAAAATATGGGATCTGGGTGTATGCCTGAAATCGAATCCTGAGGTTCCTAGCTCAAGATATGAATTTTTGTTGAAAATTGAAAGACTGAAAATCTAATGATTATAAGAAAATAGTTAATGTTTGATCTTGTTGGTAACGGGTCCGTATTTTAGTTACGGAACCCAGTAAAGTATGTTATAATATTTATGCCTTATCTGTGAAATTTGATGAGAAACGGAACTGATTTGACGTGATTCGGAAGTCCAGTTGAGAAAATAGGAATTTTAAAGTGTTCTTGAGAATTTCATATGTTTTGTTGCTAAATTTGTAGTTCTAGGTGTTATTTTGGAGATTTGATCGCATGAGAAAGTCTGTATGATATTTTTAGACCAGTGTGCATGTATGGTTTGGAGCCACAAGGGTTCGGGTGAGTTTCTGATAGTTTTTGTGATGTTTTGGACTTAGAAAATATGGTGTAAATTGCTCTATCTGGTGTCTGATCTATTGTTCTTCACGATCGGGTAGTCACTCTCGCGATTGTGAAGGAGAACTAGGTTGGAAGGGAATTTTTTTCTTCACGAACACGAAGGACTGGTTGCGAATGCGGAGCATTGGGGGCGTTACCCTTTGCGAACGCGAACGCGATGGCTTAGGGACCTGGGGGAGGGGAACTAACAATACTCATCGTGAACGCGACACTTGGCTCGTGAACGCGTAGGATGGGGGTGGGTAAGACTTCGTGAACGCGAAGAATATCTCGCGAATGCATAGACTAATAGAGCCATAGCTTCGCAATCGCGAGGGGCCCTTTGCGAACACGAAGAAGGCTTGTTCAGTGCGTTAAAAACAAACCAAAAAACTGGAATTTTTCAAAATTTCACATCGACCTAGGGAGATTTTTGAAGAGGGAATTCAACACCAAATCATAGATTTGCACTATTTAACTCATTTATTTCAATTTCCATCATCACCCATTAAATTCCTAGTCCTAAATCTTGTTCTTTCATGGTAGAAATTAGAGATTTTGGGAGAATTTGGGGGTTTTGCAAATTGGGGATTTAGACCTCGATTTAGGGTCGAATTTCAGAAATAATTGCATATTCGAGTTCGAACCTCGAGTTGTGAATGGGATTTGGTCCGAACCTCGAGTTTTGGCTAAGCGGGACTGGGGTCGATTTTTGACTTTTTGGGGAAAATGTTGGAAACCTAAATTTATGTATTGAAATTGATTTCTTTAGCAATATTTGATGTTACTAAGTTAATTATGGCTAGATACGAGTGGGTTAGAGGTGGAATCTAGAGGAAAAGCGGTACTTGCAGTGAGTAGCCTGAGGATCGAGGTAAGTGTTGTGTCTAACCTTGACTTGAGGGTTTAGGAACCCTTGTCTTATTTGCTATGTGATAAATCATGTGAGTGGCGTATAACTGAGGTGACGAGTACCTATGCGCCGCCAATTTACCAGTTTTATCTGTTTCTTTCCATACTCTTTATATTTTTTCTTCCTTGCTTTCATTGCTACATGTTTAATTGTAATTTCATGTCGAATTGCTACCTGTTAGATAATGTGATTCCTTTGTTGAATATATTTATTACCCCGTATAAATATTATTCCCGATTATTTTCTTAGGCTATTCTTATCGGTATTTTTGTGATATCCTGGTTTGGTCTCGCTTAGTAGTATCAATTGTATAGAGTTTGTTGGTTATACGGCTCCCGGTTACCCTGTTTTATATTCTACGTGTTGGTAAGGGCCTTGTGTAAATTTTGTGAAACTTCTGTACACTCTGTGTAATTTATTATGATATGGTGAGATTGGGTTGCACGCCGCAACAGGAGGAATGTGGGTAATATATTGAGGAGAAATAAGGGTGAATTACTATTATACAGTGGGATCAGGTTGCACGCCGCAACAGGAGGAATAAGAGTGGATTGATGTGGTGTAATAAGGGTGAATTAACATATTTATATTGATATCTATATGGTGGGATTAGGTTGTGCGCCGCAACATATATATATTATTTAATATTATTGTTATTGTTATGGAGGAATAAGGGAGGATTTTGTATTGTGTGGTGGGATCGGGATGCGCGCCACATTAGTTTGTGTGTTTGTGTATTGTTTTCTGACTGTGTAAGATATTCAGTAGTTTTACATTTCACCTAAGGATTGGTTATAGTTGGATATTGATAAGACACTGGAGTTATGTACTCATTTCTACAGTTGTCTGCCTTTTAAATTATATTGTTTTCCTTTTCTGCCTTATTATTTATTGTCTGTAGCTTATATTGTGAGTGTCGCGCCATAGCCTCATCACTCCTTCGTCGAGGTTAGGTTCGACACTTACCAGTACATGGGGTCGGTTGTACTGATATTGCACTCTGCACTTCTTATGCAGATTTCGGAGTAGGTAGTGGATGATTGAGAGATTGGCTTAGGTTATACAGTTCAGAGACCCAAGGTAGTCCTGTTGGCGTCCGCAGGCCCTGGCTACATATCTTCTTTACTGTTTTTCCTTTATTTCTAAAAACAGCTGTAATTTCTTTCAGACAATTGGTTGCAGAACAATCATAGTATGTTCGTGAATTATGACATGGAATTTCTGGGTAGAAGTAGTATGTAAATCACACACACACACAGAAAAACAGACAGACACACACACACACACACACACACACACACACACACACACACATATATATATATATATATATATATATACACCTTTACTTTACTTTATTTTTACTGTTTACTGATAATTACTAAAAATGAAAAGAAATGGCTAAATAATATCTAACGTTGGCATGCCTAGCAAGTATGATGTTAGGCGTCATCACAATCCCGACGGTGGAAATTTCGGGTTGTGACAAGTTGGTATTAGAGCACTAGGTTTCCTAGGTCTCACAATTTAGTGACAAGCTTAGTAGAGTCTGGGAGATCGGTACGGGGACGTATGTACTTATCTCCCAAAGGCTATGAAGTTTAGGAACAAAATTAACTTTTATTCAACTATGTCGTGCGATTTGTTAGCTCAATACTGATTGAACTTTCCTATTCTTATTCTCTCGCAGATGGCGAGAACGCGTACCGCTTCCTCAGCTGAGCAGCAGCTCCTACGAGGGGAAAAGGTCGAGGTTGAGGCCGTGCCAAAGGCCGAGGCAGGGGCAGGGCTCAGCCCAGAGCTCGGGCAGTCCCAGTTGTGGAGCCTCAGGTAGAGTTCGATGAGGAGGTTCCAGCTCAGCCTATTGTTGCCGGACCATCTCCGGTCCCAGACGGGTTTATTGCCACCCTAGTGCTCCAGGATGCCTTGGTCCGATTATTGGGCCTTATGGAGAATGTGGCCCAGACTGGCGCATTCCCCATGGAACCAGCCATATCGCAGGCTGGAGAAGGAGACCAGACTCCTTCTACTCATACTCCAGAGCAGATGGCTCCGCAGTTTCAGACTCTAGCAGCTCATCCAGTCATAGTAGTTCGGTCGGTTGCTGCGCTACAACCCAGTGATGGGTCAACTATGTCTTCTGAGGCCTTATGGAGATTGGATAGTTTTACCAAGCTCTTTGCATTTCATTTCAGTGGTGCTACTTCAGAGGATCCCTAGGAGTATCTTCATAGTTGTCATGAGGTTCTTTGAAACATGGGTATATTGGAGACTAATGGGGTCGACTTTGCTGCTTTTCAGATAGTTGGTTCTGCCAAGAAATGGTGGAGGGACTATTTGTTGACCAGGCAAGTTGGGTCTGCTGCTCTTACTTGGGACCAGTTCTCACATCTCTTCTTAGTGAAGTTTCTGCCTATCACCTTGAGGGAGGAGCGCCGCCATCAGTTCGAGCGTCTCCAGCAGGGCAGCATGATTGTTACTCAGTATGAGACTCGTTTTGTGGATTTGGGCTATTGTGCTATTCTTTTTCTTCCCACAGAGAGAGAGAGCGGGTGAGGAGGTTTATGGAGGGACTTGCTCAGCCTATTAGATTGCAGATGGCTAAGAAGACTAGGAGCGAGATTTCCTTCAAGTATGCATCCAATGTCGCTAGACGAGTCGAGATGGTTCTTGGATAGGGGTCAGATAAGAGACCTCATCATTCTGGTGGGTTCATCGGTGCCTCATCTGGAGGCAGGGGTAATTTTGGTAGAGTCCATCCTCCTAGGCCATTCTATTCAGCGCTTCAGGCATCCCACAATGCTTCAGGGAGTCGTGGTTCTTTCGTACCTCATTCTAGTTAGACAACCTATAGTGCACCACCAGCTCCTATCAGAACACCTCCTATTCAGAGTTAATATTGTGGTCATACGGCTCGTCAGGGTCACTCTCAGTTTCCACATCCACGGTATCAGGATGGATGTTTCAATTATGGTGATTATGGGCATATCTGGAGGACCTGCCCGAGATTGTTGGGTGTTCACCCACAACATCAAGGTTTTTGTGCCATGGTTCTGGCACCAGTTGCTGCATCGCCTTCTCAGCCAGCTAGAGATAGGGGTCAGGTAGCCGGAGGTAGGGGCTAGACTGTAAGAGGTGGAGGTCAGGCCATTAGAGGTGGAGGCTCGCCAGCTAGAGTCCTTCCCAGGGATATGATTTAGAGTGGTAGGGCCCAGCCCCGTTGTTATGCTTTTCCAGCCCGACCCGAGGCTGAGTCATCTGATGTTGTCATTACATGTACTGTTTCAGTTTGCAGTAGAGATGCTTTAGTTTTATTTGATCTGGGGTCTACTTACTCCTATGTGTCATCTTTTTTGCTGCATATTTGGTTGTTACTCGTGATTCTTTGAGTGCCCATGTATATGTGTCCACACCTGTGGGGGATGCTATTATCGTAGATCGTGTATATAGTTCGTGTGTTGTCACTATTGGGAGTCTTGAGACCAGTGTAGACCTTATGCTCTTAGATTTGGTGGATTTCGATGTTATATTGGGTATGGATTGGTTGTCACCTTATCGTGTTATTTTGGACTGTCATGCCAAGACAGTAATATTAGACTTGTCGGGGTTGCCTTTATTAGAGTGGAGAGACACTCCTAGACATTCTACCAGCAAGGTTATTTCATATATGAAGGCTCGGCTATGGTCGAGAAGGGGTGTTTGGCATATTTGGATTATGTTCGTGATTCTAATGCGGAGGTTCCTTCTATGGATTCTGTGCTTGTTGTTCGTGAGTTTCCAAAGGTGTTTATTGCAGACCTTCCGGGGATGCCACGCGACAGGGATATTGACTTTTGTATTGATTTGGCTCCGAGCTCCATTCCGCCATACCGGATGGCCCTACCAGAGTTGAAGGAATTGAAGGAACAATTGCAGGATTTGCTCAATAAGGGCTTCATTAGACCTAGTGTCTCTCCCTAGGTAGCACCGGTTTTGTTTGTGAAGAAGAAGAATTGGTGTATGAGGATGTGTATAGATTATCAGCAGTCGAACAAAGTCACCATCAAGAACAAGTATCTGTTGTCGAGGATTGATGATTTATTTGATCAGTTTCAGGGCGCCAAGGTGTTTTCGAAGATTGATTTGAGGTCTAGCTTCCATCAGTTGAGGATTAGGGCATCTGATGTCCCTAAGACAGTTTTTCGGACGCGGTATGGTCACTATGAGTTTCTAGTGATGTCCTTTGGGTTGACCAATGCCCCAACAACATTTATGGATTTGATGAACCGAGTGTTCAAACCTTATTGGATTCCTTTGTGATTGTGTTTATTGATGACATCTTGATATACTCCCACAGTCAGGAGGAGTATGAGCAACACCTTAGGATAGTGCTCCAGACTTTGAGGGACAGTCAGTTATATGCTAAATATTCGAAGTGCGAGTTTTGGTTGGATTCAGTCACTTTCTTGGGCCACATTGTGTCAGTAGAGGGCATTCAGGTAAATCATAAGAAGATTGAGGCAGTCAAGAACTAGCCTAGACCCACTTCAGCTACGGAGATCAGGAGCTTCTTGGGTTTGGCGGGTTATTACCGTCGATTTGTGGAGGGGTTTTCATCTATAACAGCCTTGTTGACCAGGTTGACCCATAAGGGTGCCCCGTTCAAATGGTCAGACGAGTGTGAGGAAAGATTTCAAAAGCTCAAGACAACTTTGACTACAACCCGGTGTTGGTATTACCATCAGGTTCAGGATCTTACACGGTATATTGTGATGTCTCCCGTGTTGGTCTTGAAGCAGTATTGATGCAGGAGGGCAGGGTGATTGCATATGCGTATAGGCAGTTGAAGGTTCATGAGAAGAATTACCATGTCCATGATTTAGAGTTGGCAGCCATTGTTCATGCGCTGAAGATTTGGAGGCACTATCTTTATGGCGTGTCGTGTGAGGTTTTCACGGATCATCGCAGCCTTCAGTATTTGTTCAAGCAAAAGGATCTCAATTTGAGGCATAAGAGGTGGTTGGATCTATTGAAAGACTATGATATCACCATATTGTATCATCCGGGGAAGGCCAATGTGGTGGCCGACGCATTGAGTAGGAAGGCAGTGAGTATGGGCAGCGTTGCATTCATTCCAATAGGTGAGAGACCGCTAGCTTAAGATGTTCAGACTTCGGCCAATCAGTTTGTGAGGTTGGATATTTCAGAGCCCCATCGTGTTCTAGCTTGCACAGTCGCTCGGTATTCCTTGGTTGAGCGTATCAAAGATCGACAATATAATGACCCTCATTTGTTGGTCCTTAGGGACGTAGTTCGGCACGGTGGTGCCAAGCAGGTTACCGTTGGAGATGACGGAGTTTTGAGGATGCAGGGTCGCGTGTGTGTGCCTAATGTTGATGTCCTTCGTGAGTTGATCCTTGAGGAGGCCCACAGTTCTCGGTATTCTATTCACTCGGGCGCCGCCAAGATATATCAGGATTTGCGGCAGCATTACTGGCGGAGGAGGATGAAAAAGGATATAGTTGCTTATATAGCTCGGTGCCTGAATTGTCAGGAGGTGAAGTATGAGCATCAAAGACCCGGTGGTTTGCTTCAGCAGATGGAGATTCCGGAGTGGAAGTGGAAGCGTATAGGAACCCTTGTCTTATTTGCTAAGTGATAAATCATGTGAGCGGCGTATACATGAGGTGACGAGTACCTATGCGCTGCCAATTTACCTGTTTTACCTGTTTCTTTTCGTACTCTTCATATTGTTTCTTCTCTGCTTTCATTGCTACATGTTTAATTGTAATTCCATGCTTAAATGCTACATGTTAGATAATGTGCTTCCTTTGTTAAATAGATTTGTTACCCCGTATAAATATTGTTCCCTGTTATTTGCTTAGGCTGTTCTTATCGATATTTTTGTGATATCCTGGTTTGGTCTCGCTGAGTAGTATCAATTGTATTGAGTTTTATTGGTTATACGGCTCCCGGTTACCCTGTTTTAAATTCTAAGTGTTGGTAAGGTCCTTGTGTAAATTTTGTGAAACTTCTGTACGCTCTATGTAATTTATTATGATACGGTGTGATGGGATTGCACACTACAACAGGAGGAATAAAGGTGATATATTGAGGATGAATTAGGGTGAATTACTATTACACGATGGGATCGGGTTGCACGCCGCAACAAGAGGAATAAGGGTGGATTGATATGGTATAATAAAGGTGAATTAACATATCGATAGCGCCGCAACATATATATATATATATATATATATATATATATATATATATATATATATATATATATATATATATATATATATAATTTACTTTTATTGTTATTGTTACAGAGGAATAAGAGAGGATTTTTGTATTGTCTGGTGGGATCGGGATGCGCGCCGCATCAGCTTATGTGATTGTGTATTTTTCTGACTCTGTAAGATATTCGGTAGTTTTATATTTCACCTAAGGATTGGTTATAGTTGGATATTGATAAGACACTGGAGTTATGTACTCTTTTTTGCAGTTTCCTGCCTTTTAAATTATATTGTTTTCTTTTTCTACCTTATTATTATTATCAGTAGCTTATATTGTGAGTGTCCCGCCGTAGCCTCGTCACTCCTTCGCGAGGTTAGGCTCGGCACTTGCCAGTACATGGGGTCGGTTATACTTATACTGCACTCTGCACTTCCTGTGCAGATTTCGGAGCAGGTAGTGGTTGATTGAGAGATTGGCCCAGGCGTCCCCTTCTACATATCTTTTTTACTATTTTTCCTTTATTTCCAAAAACTGTTGTAATTTCTTTCAGACAATTGGTTGTAGAAAAATCATAGTATGTTCGTGAATTTTGACACCGGATTTCTGGGTAGAAGTACTATGTAAATGACATCGATGGAGGCTAAGGAGGGAGGTAAAAACAAGAAAACTTGGCAGCCTCTTTCAAATGACAACAAGCCAAAAGTTGACTCCAAGTGGCAAAATGACAAAGACAAACCAAAGGTGGAGGCTAAGGAGGGAGGTAACAATCTAAACCTTATTTCCAAAATCCATACTCTAATTGGTGCTATAAATGTCAAGTATATGGTCATAAAATGAGTGAATGTCCTAATAGATGAACCATAATCCTCATGAAAGAAGCTTATGAAAGGGAAGAAAGTAGAGAATCATGTGAAGAAGTGGAGTCCGAATATGATGATGAAGTAGAATACGACACTCCTAATTTACCTTTTTGTTGTTGTTAGGAGAGTGTTGAGTTCACAAGTGATTAAAGATATGAATCAAAGAGAGAATTTGTTCCATGAAAAGTGTAAGATCAAATATCAAGTGTGTTCTTTGATTATTGTTGGTGGCAGTTGTGCTAATGTTGCTATTGCTTCTATGGTTGACAAATTGAACTTGAAGACTCAAAGGCATACTCGTCCTTATAAACTCCAATGCCTTAATAAATGTGGTGAATTTAAAGTCTTGGGTAGTTTCAAAATTGAAAAGTATGTTGATGATATTCTTTGTGATGTGGTGCTCATGCAAGGATGTCATTTATTGTTGGGAAGGTCATAACCGATATGACAAGGATGCTCTACATGATGGAAGGACTAATAAATATTATATTGAGAAAAATGGTAAAAATAAATAGTCCTTACTCCTTTGACTCCATTTCAAGTGAGTGAAGACTATAAGCATATGAAAGAATTGAGTGAGAGAGCCAAGAAAGAAGGAAAAGAAAAGATCGAAAGAAAAATGAAAAGAACAAAAGAGTAAACAAGAGAGTTAAATGAGGAACATTCTTCTTTAAATTCTTTCATGACTAATGCTTTTCTTGCTAGTTGTGAAGCTTATTGTGTAGATCCTTTGATGAAAAATTCAAGTGGAAGGCTTCAAGAAAGAACACCAAGTGAAGCGACCGAATCCACCCTAGTCCAAAGAGAAGATTCTTCCATTCTTCAAGCAGGTAAAATAGAATCTTTAGAAGTGCATCAAGGTATGATTGCTAAGCCTAACACTCTTTCTTCTTGTAATGAGCATAGTGACGTTTCAAGTGTTAGTTTGGGTACATTTATTGATTATAATAATTCTTTGAGTTGTGAAGATACACTAGATAGTGATTCAAGTTGTTTTGATGGTTTGAATGACCTATTTGCTTATGAAGAAGCATTGATTGAGGTTGAGGAAAGCGTAAAGTTTGCATATTTATGTGATTTTGTTGAGTTTGATCCATTGATTCCTATTGTTCATGCTTTTTATTTTGAGGATCATTCTTTAGCTGGTGATGATTGTTTATTTGAATGTGAATTGAGCGGTAAAGTTTTAAGATTTAAGCCATTTGATTTTTCTTGTTTGATTGTGAGATGGAATCTTTTGGGTTTGATTTGGATTTACCAATCAAAGGTTCCATTTTTGAGAAGTCGTTTGAGATTACTAAAGAGATTGTTTTGGAAGCTAAACTTTTTGAAAAAGAAGAAAGTTCTTACTTGGTGCAAACTTTCTAACTAGTTCCATGCATATATTTGATAGAGCTAATTTGTTCTACTACACTAGTGCTTTGAGTTTAAAACAAGTTGATAATTGTCATGTGGATTGGTGTGATGAGTTTAAGAAAAAGCATGCTAAATCTTTCTTGAATGATAATATCGGTGAAGCCAAGTGACTTGCTGTGTTTGAACATTCCATTCTTAATCTTGATTTCTCATGTTGACTTGAATTCAAGAATGACTTGTTTATTTGGCTTATGCTTATGCTTGTACTTGATAAAGTTATGAGAGTTAATACTTTTATTGATGATTCTTATATTGGGGCACACTTGGTGTGTAGATTAGAGGTATTTCATGATAATTTTTATATTTTAGTTAGCTTTTATGCTTTGCTTTGTCCGTGGGTATCATAAGATTTTGGTTTGAATGGTAGATTTATCTTACTTATTAGCTTGGATGCTTGGATTTACCATAAATTTGTTAAAATATGATTTTCTTGTTAGTTTGAGACACTTGTTTATGCCCAAGTTGAAATTTTAATAATGGAAGCTCCCTTCTTTTTGTTTAAAGGTACAAATTCAAGGACAAAGTTATCTTAAGGGAGGAAATATGATACAATCTTGATAGCCATCGAGCAATTTGAATTCTAATTGGAGGCTACTTTTATAACGGGGCGGCTACATGTGCAATTTTGCCAACAATTAAAGACTACATTACATTTGGTGGCTATACTTGTAACATTTAGCTACCTAGTATAAATAGAACTTAGGGCTCTTATTTTAGACTTAGCTTATTTTAGATATTGTGAATGAAAACTCATTGAAAGTGTTTAGGATAAATTTCTATGTTGGTTGATTATTTGTTAAGGCGATTTTGCAAGGGGATTGCTTCCCCTTGAGGGTTGTTCCTATAGTTTTAGGTCAATTAAGTCTTAAATTGATTGAGTATTTGTTTGTTTCAAATGTTCTTTCAAATTTTTTTGTTGGTTTTCTACTAAGAGGGTGTTTGGCTAAGCTTATAAGCTGGTCAAACTAGCTTATAAGCACTTTTCGGCTTATTTACGCGTTTGGTAAAGTTAAAAGTGCTTATAAGCCAAGTGCTTATAAGTCAAAAATAAGCCATAAGCTGGTCACCCCCA
>ML257336.1:19959-43085 GCA_005239495.1 Nicotiana undulata
ATAAGCCAAGTGCTTATAAGTCAAAAATAAGCCATAAGCTGGTCACCCCCAACTTATGAATTTTTAGCTTATAAGCACTTTAAGTTTGACCAAGAATTTTACTATTTTATCCTTAAAATATTCATTTTTAGAACAAATCTCCTACATCAATAATCAGTGTCTCAAATATTTTTTTCAACCTATCCCCCCCCCTCCCCCCTCCGCATCTTCAAGTCTACAATTCTTATTGACTATTTAAGATAAGCAAATTCTCTATTTCTTTGCATATTTGTATCAATGTAATTGTGTATTAATCTTTGAACTGTATGTAATAAATGAGGACATATCAAATTTTTGGTGTATTAATGTTTTCTCTTCAATTATTGTCTTATTTAGGTTTATTTTTTAGTGAGAAACTTTTATCAATTTATTAATTATTATAACTTATGATTATATGCTTATCATAAAATAAATATATATTTATCATAAAAGTTATTTTATCTAAGCACAATTGTATTTAAAATAAAATGACAAATAGAATATTTTGCAGTTGGATTGATTTGGAATCTAAAAATTTGAAGAAATTGCGTCGTTATAAGTGTAAATAGTTCTAAGGTTATTTAAGTTATTTTAATAGGAAAAGGGCTTATCAACACTTTTTTATCAAATATTACAGCAGCTTATTATCAATTTCAGCACTTGTATCCAAACACGTAACTGCTTATTTAATAAATCAGTTTCAATACTAGAAAGTGTTTTTTAGCCGCTAATGCTTATCAGCTATTTTATAACAGCTAATCCAAACGGGCTCTAAATTTTCATCCTTTTTATCTTATATTTATGTTCTTATTATTTTGCTTCCGCGTTCGTATCAGCATGCGCCAATATAATTTAATAAAGTGATCAATATTGTATTTATCGATCCAAGTGAAAGACAAAGAAATTAAACAAACAGTTTGATGAAGTACAAGTCCATTTTGCCATTTAATGTTGCATACAAAATAAACTACTTCAAGATGCTTGAGGCAAAGAAGCGTAGGCGGGACAGTGGATTTATTCTCATTCGATTACACAAGCAAATAAATATAAAGAAATCTCGCATATAAAATTTTATTATGATTAATGAATTATATTCTTACTTTATATTTTAATTTTGTGAGTAAATTATTTAATTTAATGTTAATGTGACGAGTGACCACTGGAGTATTATATTGTTTTAGAATTTATTAGGAGTCAGGAGATAGAGATGCAAGACAATGTGATATCATGAATATATTGTCAACTTTCCTATCAACTAACGACATATCTGCCTTCGGTCTTACATGGTGGCCAGCCCAGCATGGTGATTATGGCAACCATATTGACACAGTATTGTGCTTTATCGTTATGTGTCGCTTTTAATAATCATATATATATATATATATATATATATATATATATATATATATATATATATATATATACCTATCAATTAATGGAAACACTGATTATTATCGTCGGTGACTGGCGCTTCCAGACTTTCTTTAAGTAAAAAGTTTCAAAAATAAATTAAGATTTTGTGACATCTTAATTTGAAAGTTTTTACAATAAGATTAAGGCTCATTAAACATTGGGTCATACCAAGTTTACGTTATTGGCAGAAGTTGATACAAGACGATAAAAGCCATAAGATATAGCATGCTGTTGTTGTTAATTGGGGTTTGTATATTTGCTATAATTGTCTTTTTTTCCTTTTGCGTTCGCTAAACAAGTCTTAGCTCATTTTATTTTTCTAAAACACTCACCTGCAAATTGACAGTCGGTTTCCTCCATGGCTCGTTAAAGGGAATGTTTGGAGGCGAGTTGGTCTGCTGCTTTGAATATATTACACCATATTGTATCTTCAAAATTACAGATTCAAAATTTAATACTTATTGTAATTTTAGTAAACTATATATATAGTTATATTGTAAAGTTTACGTCAAAACTCAGATAATCCGCCCTACTCGGTGGTGTATTGATCAATGAGTTTTCTGACAAAATAAATTGACTAAGCAATCACAATATCGATCTTATTAAAATTAGTTGAGTTGGAGGTGACTTTTGCTAGTTTTGTATAATCAAGTAGTGTTGCATCACCAGAAGTAAGTTTTTAATAGAAGACACCTTTCTCTTTTTTCGTTGCCTTTCACATCACAAGGAATGAGGTCTAGAAATTTTAGAAGCTCCATTTTACCTCGAGTAAATACTGAATAACAATAACAATATTATTAAAAAGAAATAAGGATGGTCTTTATTTTAAGCGATGAATAGCCAACTTATGACGTGAATCCCTAAGTCAACTGAATAACCATAACCATATTATTAAAAAGAAATAAGAATGGTCTTTATTCTAAGCGATGAATAGTCAAACTTATGACGCGAATCCTTAAGTCACAGGAATATAGGGCCACAGATAACTGACCGCTTTTTTGAATAAGAAATTTCTATTATTGTCTTACGCCAATATTACTAGTTTCTTTAGAAAATGATAGTCTGCTAATCAATTGATATATCTTTAATTAGAAAGTCCGTCTCAGTCTTGTGACAAGACATCTCTTAGACCGCGTATTTAATATGTCCTGTTATGCAACCATATATCTAGAAGACATTTTAATCCAAAGCAAAAATATATATTTCATGTTTAGCGTACTATTTATACGTCATGCTCCATAATAATTTTGAATTTAAATAAATAACTTTTTTAAACTTTTTATTTATAAAAGTAAATCTCTCATGTGTGGAAAAAAAAAAAATAAGGTCATAAAAGTAAAACTAAGTTTGTAAAGAACCACAAAACTAGTTGACCGTATTTTAACATAGAGTAAAATTGCGATATATGTAGCTTCTCAACCATGTTTATTGACTTAATATCTATGGTCCTTACTATGTGCAGGTCATACAGTCTACTCTCCTAGACGGACTCAAAGAGCAAATAGTAGGAGCAGTTATTAGTGTTAAATAGTATGCGTAGAAGCTATTGCCACAAAATTTTGTTAATGGCGGAGTTGCCAGAATTTGCCGAGTTAAGGGCCTATGTGGTATTTCTCTCTCATTGCAATGTTATTTGAGTATATAAGCATTCTTAAAAATTGTAATTTAAACTGAGAGAAAAGTGATGACTAAAACAGCAGCACACTTGAGATATAGGAAGAAAGACTCTACTGTAGAGCTTGTGAGTTCTACTTTTGCTTGGAAATATATTTGTTTACCTCGAAAAATACGAGTAACAATAAAATTTGATTTGTGATTTTAAAGATACGTGATCTAATCCAATACTAATTAATAAACAAGTAATATAGAATTTAAATGAGTAGAACTGATGAACCAAACCGGCGTTGCTTGAACGATATGGACCTCGAGCTCGATGCTCTTGATGACCTCGAGGTGGGTTAGAAGCTGATAAAGCAAGAACAATAAAGTAAGAGCTATAAAGCTAAAGAACAATTCTGAAGAACAATGAGCGAGAAAAGTAAGATAGTATATTCTTTTGCCAATGATTAGATGATCTTTACAAATGATTGGGGTCCCCTTTATATAGCACGGGAAACCCTAACTATGGTATATTTCTATTTATGGTAAAGAATTCTATTGGTACAACTATATAACAACCTGGTACGGATTTGTACTAATTCGTAAAAATCTATCCCGAAATTTACGCCTTGATCTTTGTGCCTTTGAGAAATTCCCGCTCATTCTGGAGTATGTTCGAAATGGTACTATCTCGAGGTAGACCATGCTAGGTCTTCGATTCGTTCCCTCGAAGTATGCACTTTCCAGCCAAGTCTGACCCCTACTTCGAGTCGCCCGAACTCGAGCTAGGGGTAGCAATTAGGTCCTCGAAATCGAGCTCCCCCATTTCGACTGTACACATATAGTCCCCGCGTTTCTTAGAATGAAAAGATAAGAAACGATTTGATTCTCGACCCTCGATGCCCCGACCATGATGTCAATCTCGTGATGTCAGCAACTGGTGTAACCAAAAGGTCGTGAAAAGGTCACGTCTGCACAGTTTTCGAAAAGCCATTAATTAAAAGTGGTCAGTCGTTTGGCTTCCTCAACACGCATAGGTAACCTGTATAAATACTCCACCCTTTCACTTTACAAACTTTACTTTCCACAGCCTCTTCTACATCAACCTCTCTATTCTCTCTACATTTATCTTTCCCTTCACCATCAACTTTCCTAGCTTCTTCTGAATTTCACAATAACAATGGCCAAAACCTCTAAAACAGTTCCTCAGAAAGAGAAGGCTTTTTTCGTCTTCACGCCAATCTAAAAGCAAAAGGGTAGTACCTCCTCGTATTGAGGAGTGCACCCCGGGCCTTGTGATACATTTTCCAATTTTAAAATTGACAGACCTGCTTCGGTCCCGGGTCGATGCGAGTCTATGTCTCGGTATATCAGCTTGATAACCAAACTCAAACAAGTGAAGGCGGATTGCCGTTGGGGAGATAAGGTGGACGTGGAGATCCCTTCACCCGAAGAGGACATTACCACTTACAAAGCAGGGTACCTAAGTGTATATACCTACCCATTCACCTTAGGTCCCGTAGACACTTCTTTACCTCTCCTTGATCCAGTGATTCTCGATTTCTTTCGACAGTACCAAGTGACGCTTGGTCAAATTTATTCTTCCTTTTGGCGAATTGTTCACCTGATTAGGTACTTCTCGAGCAAGGTCGAGGGGATGTCTTTTACCCTCAACCACCTGATCAGGCTATACAACCCTCGTCTCTATCGAGGTGGCCTGATAAAGTTGCAGCGTCGATCCTCGAAGTCTTTCTTCTCCAACATCGACGAAGATAAAGATTGAGGGTGGATTAGTCGCTTCGTTCGAGTCAGGACCTTCGACCTGATTCCCCTTGAAAAGAAGTCGTTCCCAGAGGAATAGAATATGAAACGTAAGTACAGACTTATCGAGTGTGTTTCATTATTTTGACGTTCCCGCTTTCTTTTGAACTAATCCTTTTTTAATAATGCAGTCATCGCTTGGTGTCCAGGTGCGGTTGCGGGCCTCCCGGGATGGGTTCGGAAATTGGCTTCCACTTCCTCATACACCGAGCGCATCTGGCGTGATTTGGCCAAAGGCCGATGCTAGGCCAAAAACCACAGTGAGTTTTCATTATTTGCATATCTAAATCCCTTAGTGAAATACTTAATTTTGCATTTATGCAGGCCTCAGGGATGCTGTTTCAATGAGGCCGCCCCCACCTGGTAAGAAAGAAGCCCCAAAACCCGCCAAGGATAAGAAAAGGAAGAAAGGGTCGCCGACGAACTCCCTGAAGACAAAGAAAACCAAGCTCTGAAAGCCTAAGGCTGATACAGTGGCCTTATCTCATGAAACTGTCAAACGTCTTCGTGCCGAGGACGAAGAGAGAGACAATGCTGAGGGCCAAGATGATGACTGCCCGTTGATAATTCAGAAAAGAGGAAGCATTGATGCTTCGAAGGCCGATGAACTGAAGGCTGCTGCTTAGGTTCAATCTCGAGCTGAGGAGATCTCTGAGGGGAGCTCGAGCAAAGTCTCCGAGCCGACTAGTGACAAGAATGCGTCTTGTCCTGAAGGGCACTTGGACAATGAACTTGGAGAGCCCAACCCTGATGTTCTTCGAAGGCAGGAGAATGTTCCGATTGAATCATTCGGGGTAACTAATGTGGACGTTTCTCCGCTAGGCCCGATGTTCTCTGAGGGGAAAATAAGGGATGCCCTAGATATAAGGACTCCTGATGTGGGAACATACCATAGGGAGAATGACATCTTTCGGGAGTGCCTTGTCGGGATCGAAGAGGGCCCCGACCTTGACACCTCGTTCATCTTTGAGGAGGCCGAGAAGCTTAGAAAGCAGGTAAACTTTGCCTTAACAATTATGTTTAGAATATGATTTTTGCCTTTCTAACTCCCTTTCTTTATGATAAGGTTGTGATGCTCTACGATCAAGATTTCTCCAAGTCTTAGGCTGAGCTTGCCCGTTGTGAAGATGAGCTCAAGAAGATCATGTTCGAGATGGACGACCTCAAGGCTCTCTACGCCAAAAGAGAGGAGGAAATCAGCAAACTTCGGGCTGGTTTAGAGAAGGCTTTCCATGAGCGGGTCAAGCTCGTCGAGAAGGTAATATATATCTTTTATGGACCTGTTTGGTGTCTTACTTGTTTTGGTGTTTAATACCTTTAACTTTGCAGTTTCAGCAGAAGTTCGATCTAGTGGAGAAACTTCGAGAGGAGCTCAAGACCAAAGAGGCTGAAACCCTTGGGTTGAGACAACATATGGACTGGCTCGCCTCAGAAAAGAACGCTCTTCGGGAACATCTGGCCTCGATCGAGAACCAGCTTTGGAGTGCAACATTTGAGAGCCGTACATTTAAGGAGCTTCACCCTGAGACGTCCACTGAATTTGTTAAGGCCAAGTCTGAAGCTGATGCATTCGTGTCCTCATATCGAACCGATGTTGCTGTTGCTAATGCTCGGGCTCAGGAGATCTCTGCTATAGCCAAGCTCAAGTTAACACGTGCCATCAACCACGCTAAGCTGGAATCCCGAAGGCAAACTCTCGAGGAGATGCATGCTAAAGACTTCGACCTCTCAACCGAAATTGAGAAGGTAAAGGCTTTGGAAGAAGAGGCATCTATGTTGCTCTCTACCGACAAGGATTCTGCCAGCGGCTCCGAGAGTGATGGAGACGAAGATGAAGTCACACGAAGAGGAGGAGGCCCTCGAAGATAAGGCTGCCGAAGATGTAGCTCATGTGGATACTGCCTCCGAGCAAGTGGCCCCAGAAGAAGACTAGGTTCTTATGTTTTATTATTTTGTGTAAGGGCCCTTTGTGGGAGTTTGTAAATGTACTTTGAAATAATCTCTTGAATACAAAGAACCTTTTTCTTCATCTTTGTTTTGTGTTAAATTCACTTGTGAGACGAATTTTGGTGTTGTAGACGATCAGTCCGATAATTGGACTTAGCATATAATAAACCCTTGGGTTTTGTACTTGATCAACGATTGATAATAGATTACCTCTTAAGGTTCGATCTTCGAGCTAAGCTTTAAGTCGGATTGATGTTAGCACGGGGTCATGCGATTTTTGAGTCGGGGCTAAGTAAGATCTCGAGCACAGCGTACTTCGGCCTTTATGCTCTTTAAATATTGGCCCTTAGGTTTTTTAATACTGGCCCTTAGGCTCTTTAGGTTGGCCCTTTGGCTCTTTTAGGCTGGCCCTTAGGCTATTTCATGTTGGCCCCTTAGGCTCTTTTAGGTAGGGCCAATTCGGCCTTTAAAGTGGCAATAGTTTTTCCCTCTTTCCGGCTAAAAGACTTAGTGAAAAATTTGATATGCCTTAGCATGTGTTTTTTGTATTTTGTACTCGTTAGATTTTTTGCAGGTTCGATCAATTCGAACCTCGTTTGCAATTCGTTGTGTAACGATAGTTGAATACCTATTGAGGTTTTTTCGAAGGATGATATTATCGAAGCCTCTGAATTATTCGAGGGCTGGTTTTATCGAAGCCTTTTATCATTTGCTTTTGCCGAGGGTAGCCTGATTTAACCGATTTTTTGAAGTGTTTGAAGGCCTTTAATTTTATGGCGGAAGTCGGACGTCTCCGAGCCGCATTATATCGGCCGTAGCCTTTTCATATGACTGTAGTCTTTCATATGGTCGTAGCCTTTCATATGGCCGAAGCCTTTTAGTCCCCAAGTACAATGGCCTTAGCTTTTATATCGAGGGGATGCCTCTTCGAGGTCTTATGAGTTCGAGTATGCCTCTTTGAGGTCTTATGAGTTCGAGTATGCCTCTTTGAGGTCTTATGAGTTCAGTTTTTGATAACTCGATGTGTTGACTGTCGATGACAGTCCCCGAGTAATCGAAGTGCATTTGCCTTCTGTCCCTTGAGTCGTTTCTTGTAGAATTATAAGTGTGAAGTTCGTATAATAGTATACTTCTTTGAAACACAAAGTGTTTTGGTATAACAAGAATGCTTCTTTGAATAATTGATACACGCGTACATGTTTTGCCGTCGGGGCCTGATTTTTCTACATGGACACGGTTTATTTGATCGTTTGACCCATTACAAAGTTCTCATATCGAGGCCCTCTTTGGCGTGAATTGTTTTCTTCGAAAATGCAACCTCTGAGGGTGATGCCCCCCAGTATTCGAGGTTGATTGAAAAGAAGCCTTTAATACTTGTTGAATTTCCCTTAGGTAGCATATAAGTGTTGCCTCGTTAAAAACCTTGCTAGTAATACCCATTTGTGATAAAACCCGATCTAAGGGAAAAAGAGTGCAACGCATGCTTTAAAACCCAAGGTCTTCGAGTTGAAGGGTGCTTCGATGTCTCCAATCGAACACCTGCAAGGAGTTAGTTTTAAAAATAAATGAAAAAGGGAGAAGGTCATACCTCAACAATAATATCGTTTGAGTAGTGATATGTTCCAGTTGTTTGGTAGTTGCTCGCCTTCCATTGTGCCAAGTTTGTAGGATCCTTTTCCTACGACTCCGAGGACTCGGTACGGTCCTTCTCAATTGGGGCCTAGTTTCCCTTCGTTTGGGTCTCGAGTATTGAGGGTGACTTTCCTTAGGACTAATTCCCCGACTCCGAAATGGCGAAGGTTTGCCCTTCTGTTGTAATACCTCTCGATCCTTTGCTTTTTTCGGCCATTCGAACTAGTGCGGCTTCACGCTTTTCATCTAGTATTTCGAGGCTAGTGTTCATGGCCTCGTGGTCCGAATCCTCGGTGGTATGCTAAAACCTGACGCTAGGTTTGCTGACCTCGCTTCGGACCCATACACCAAAGAAAACGGGGTTTCCCCCATGCTCGACTTCGACGTCGTTCGATATGCCCATAGCACCTCGGGAGATACTTATCTCCATTTCCCTTTTGCATCATCCAACCTTTTCTTCAAGTTTTTAATGATGGTTTTGTTAGTGGACTCGGCCTGGACATTTGCCCTTGGGTAATAGGGCATTGATAGAATCCTTTTGATTTTATGGTCCTCGAGGAATTTTGTCACTTTGCTGCCGATGAATTGCTTCCCATTGTCGCATACTATTTCGGCGGGTATCCCGAACCGACATACGATGTGGTCCCATATGAAGTCGGTGACCTCTTTTTCTCTTATTTTATCGAAGGCCTGCGCTTCTACCCATTTTGAAAAGTAGTCAGTCAGAAAAACAAAATTAGCTTTACCTGGCGCCATTGGTAGGGGCCGATGATGTCCATCCCCCATTTCATGAATTTCCAAGGGGATAGGACCAAATGGAGTTGTTCACCGGGTTGATGGATCATCGGTGCGAACCTTTGGCATTTATAACACCTTCGAACAAACTCCCTAGTATCTTTTTCCATGATATCCAATAATACCCTGCTCTGATCACCTTGCGAACCAAAGAGTCGGCACCAGAGTTGTTCCCACAAGTGCCTTCGTGGATTTCTCGTAGTACATAATCGGTGTCCCCCGGTCCCAAGCACACTGCCAGTGGTCCGTCAAAGGTTCTTCTAAATAATGTTCCATTTTCATCGAGTGATAATCGAGCTGCTTTGGCTCGTAGGGCTCTCGACTCTTTTGGGTCCGAGGGGAGTTTCCCGTGCTTCAAGTATTCGACGTACTTATTCCTCTAATCCCACATCAAACTTGTTGAATTAATTTACGCATGGCCATCTTCGACCATCGACCTCGACAAATTGGACGACAGTCCCCGAGACAATGTCATATTCTTCAACCGATGATCCCAAATTTGCAAGTGCATCGGCCTCGCTATTCTGTTCTCGCGGTACATGGTCTAGTGTCCATTCCTTGAAGCGATGCAATGTCACTTGAAGTTTGTCTAAGTACCTTTGCATTCTATCTTATCGAACCTCTAAGCTCCCGTTTACTTGGTTCACTACCAACAGAGAGTCACACTTGGCCTCAATGACCTCTGCTCCCAGGCACTTGGCTAGTTCGAGACCTGCAATCATGGCCTCATACTCGGCCTCATTGTTAATAAATTTAGAAGTTTTGATAGATTGCCTAATGATACTGCACGTAGGCGATTTTAACACAATACCAAGCCCGGATCCTTTCACATTCGAGGCACCATCTGTGAAGAGGGTCTATACCCCCGATGATGTACCCGTTTTTAGCAAGAGTTGCTTTTCTACTTCGAGTATGAGGACATGCGTAAAAATCGGCCACGAAGTCTGCCAAAATTTGAGACTTGATAACCGTTCGGGGTTGATACTCGATATCATACCCTCCAAGTTCGATGGCCCATTTGGCCAATCGGCCCGATAATTTGGGCTTATGAAAGATATTTCGAAGTGGGTACGTAGTCAATACACATATAGGATGACATTGAAAATATGGTTTTAATTTCCTAGTTGCGCTTATTAATGGAAGATCTAACTTTTCTAAATGTGGGTACATGGTTTCAGCATCTCCTAGGGTCCGACTTACATAATAAACAGGAAATTGCATATCTTGTTCTTCTCGAACCGACATGCCACTTACCGCTACCTCGGACACGGCTAAATACAAGTAGAGATTTTCATCCTCCTTCAGAGTATGAAGCAAGGGTGGGCTCGAGAGATACCATTTTAATTCTTCTAAGTCTTGTTGACACTCTAGAGTCCATGCGAAGTCTTTCTTTTTCTTGAGTAGGGAAAAAACATGATGACTCTGATCCGATGATCTCGAGATAAACTGGCCTAGGGAAGCTATCCGTCTAGTTAACCGTTGCACGACTTTTACATTATTTACGACGATGATTTCCTTGATGGATTTTATTTTGTCGGGGTTGATCTCGATCCCCCTGTTCGACACCATGAATCCTAAGAACTTGCCCGAGCCAACTCCAAAAGCGCATTTCTCGGGGTTGAGTTTCATGTTGTATTTTTTTAAGATATCGAACGTTGCCTGCAAATGAGTCAAATGGTCCTCCGCGCGTAGGGAATTAACTAGCATTTCATCAATATAAACTTCCATAGACTTGCCTATTTGATGTTCGAACATTTTATTAACTAAGCGTTGGTATGTAGCCCCTGGATTTTTCTATCCTGAAGGGCATTACGTTATAGCAATATGTACCAAACTTCGTGATAAACGAAGTCTTTTACTAGTCCTTCGGGTTCATTCAAATTTGATTGTACCCGGAGTAGGCATCAAGAAAAGTAAGGATCTCGTGGTCGGCCATGGCATCGATCAATCGATCGATGTTGGGCAATGGGAAAGAGTATTTAGGGCATGCTTTGTTCAAATCTTTGTAGTCTATACACATTCTAAGTTTGTTTCCATTTTTAGGGACTACTACTACATTATCTATCCACTCGGGATATTTAACTTCCCTAATGGACCCTATCTTATGAAGTTTGGTTACCTCATCTTTGAGCTTTACCTCGGACTGAGGCCTCCTCTTTTGTTTCACCGGCTTAAATATGGGATCGACACTTAATTGATGGGTGGTTATCTCCGGTGGGATCCCTGTCATATCTAAGTGGGACCAAGCAAAGCAATCAATGTTATCGATAAGGAATTGAATGAGTTTTTTCCTGAGTTCGGAGGTTAGTCCCATTCCCATGTATACTTTTCGTTCCGGCAGATACTCAATCAATACCACCTGTTCAAGTTCCTCGACCGTTGACTTCGTCGCGTCTGACTCCTCGGGGGAGACGAAAGCTCGAGGAGTTAGGAAATCTTCTTCTTCGTCCTCAACCACCTGTTACTCGATCACTTGTTCCTCGGGCTCACCAGAGGATATAGGCTGTGATTGCTATTTGGCTACATGTTTGTCCTTGACGCTCGACTTTTCCGATGCAGATGGTGTCAATACTGGTATCACATCATGGACTGCAAACATCTCCTTAGCTACGTGTTGCTCCCCATATACCGTTTTCACGCCATCTTTTGTTGGGAACTTAATCATTTTATGAAGGGTTGATGGCACTGCCCTCATGTTGTGGATCCACGACCTTCCAAGCAAAGCATTATACCTCATGTCACCTTCGATGACATGAAACTTTGTGTCTTGTATGGTTTCGGCCACGTTCGCTGGGAGGATGATTTCCCCTTTCGTTGTTTCACTTGCCATGTTGAAGCCATTCAAGACTCGAGATGGTGATATGATTTGGTCAAGCAGCCTGAGTTGCTACACGACCCTCGATCTGATTATATTTGCGGAGCTACCTGGATCCACAAGAACACGTTTAACTTGAACTTTATTTAAAAGAATAGAAATTACCAGTGCATCATTGTGAGGCTGAGATAAACCCTCAGTGTCTTCCTTATTGAATGTGAGAGTGTCCTCAGGCATGTAGTCCCGAGTCCGCTTCTCCCTTGTGATTGATACTTTGGTGCGTCTGAATATGGGTCCCTGTGGGACGTCGACTCCGCCGATGATCATGTGAATAATATGTTGAGGTTTCTCTGATTCATTCTTCCTGTTGGCATCTTTTCTCTAAAATGGTTCTTGGCCCTATCATTGAGAAATTATCAAAGATGCCCTTCATTGAACAATCGAGCTACCTCCTCTCTCGGTTGCCTGCAATCCTCGGTCCGGTGCCCATGTGTATCGTGATACTTTCACATTAAGTTGGGATTCCTCTAAGAAGGATCAGTTTGTATGGGCTTAGGCCATTTGGTATCTCTAATTTTCCCAATGGCTGAGACGATACCCGAGGCATCGATGCTAAAGTTGTATTCTAATAATCGAGGCGCCTCCGTCGGTCCTGAATGCCTATCGAACTTTGTCTTGCTCATGAGTCCCCGAGAATTCTGTCCTCGATCAACTCTTCGATCATTTAGGGGGATATTGCACCTCGAATTATTCCTTCAATCTTCGATGTACGGATGATACCTCTCCTTATTCGGTCTCGATTCCCTATTAAGTTTTGTTTCAACTGCCTCGATTCTATCGAGCTCCGCTCATTTAGCCCCTGAGTGAAATCTTGTACAACCTAGTCATCGGAGACTGGTGGCAACTCCATTCGTTCCAACTGGAATCGTGATACAAATTCCCTAAACATCTCATTGTCCCTTTGCTTAATATTGAACACGTTTGACTTCCTTGTTGCAACCTTTATAGCACCAGCATGTGTCTTTACAAACGAATCTGCCAACATGGAAAATGAATCGATAGAGTTCGGGGGCAGGTTATGCTACCAAATCATGGCCGGTTTGGACAGAGTTTCCCCAAAATTCTTCAGTAAAACAGACTCGATATCATCGTCCTCCAAATCATTTCCCTTTATACCACAAATATATGTGGTGATGTGCTCGTTGGGATCGGTAGTCCCGTTGTATTTGGAAATGTATGGCATGCGAAACTTCTTCGGAATAGGCTTCGGGGCTGCACTCGGGGGGAAAGGTTTTTGCACAAATTTCTTGGAATCCAGTCCTTTCAAAACTGTGGTGCTCCTGGTATTTGGTCGACCCTAGAGTTGTACATTGTCGTGCCCCCTTCTTCTCGCGAAATCGGGTTTCGACATTTTGAGACAACCCCTTTTTTGGGATGGGTAAGGAATTGGAAGAGTCACCATCTAACGGATTAAGGTGTGTTAGGAAACCTAGAGAGATTAACTCATGTAACCAGTTTACATCACCAGATAATGGGTAAGGGCTCAAATTACCTTGAGAGGAAGGTGTTAGGCACCCCTCGAGGTCCACAACGGTGTGTCCCGGCCGAACATAAATTAAGCGAATTAGTCTAAAAAGGGAAGAAAAACAATTTGGACAAATACAATATTCAGTTTATTTTAAACATGAGTATGGGGGGGGGGGGGGTCCTATGTTTTTTAGCCTATATGATCATTCCATGCAATACTTTGCAACTCCCTCAAGTCGAGGTGTTACTCATAGCATTAGCGCACGGACTATCATCTCATTAATGTCCAATTACTATCTTTAAGTTGTTACTTAAGTGCTCTAGTAATTTATAGCATGTTCCTTATGCGTGCACTACCCGTCCCTTACCTATGATCGTGGAGGTATTAGGACCTTTATTTGGAATAGTTCTAGACTGACCTATGTTACTTAAAAAATGTGAAATCTAGGCGACAAACAAAAACAAATAGGATTTTCAGATAAAGAAAAAGTATGGGCTCACATTGACCTCCACACATAGACAACAAAAGCGCGCAATTGAATCAGCAAACTTTATTAACATTGAAATCCTATAGGCAGGATATCTATGTGACAAAAACAGAGTGCAGAGACAGTTTTATTACGGAGAGCATTAAGACCTATTTGTTTGCCTACTGATTTTATTCAGCATGAATCTGGGAACTTGAGGCAGTAATATGTCACGATTATAAACCTAGAATCATTATTAAGTCCTACAGATATATTGCCTAAGTGATTTATAGCATCGAATGAATTCAGAATCGACCAACAGGATCCTATAGGCATGATTTCTACGAGCTTGTTAGTTACATACCTATAGACATGGTTTTTAGGTGTAGCACTGATTTTAACTTATAAAGATAGGTTTTTATTTCCTTTTTTTATCCTATAGGCATGCTTTTCTTATTGTTGAATTGCTTTAAACCTTATAGGCATTATTTCTAAATTTGAAATTAATTTTAGTCCTATAGGCATGATATCTATTGTTGGATTGCTTTAAACCCTACATGCATGATTTCTAGGTTTGAATGGATTTGGATCCTATAAACATGATATCTATTAACTGTGTATGGGAAGGAATTAAACAGATTGCCAGGAAGGACAGTTAACTCAAACAATAAGGTCCTATAGGTATGCTTGCTAATGCACATTTGTTGGAAACATGAAAGTCCTATGAACAAGATTTCGAATATACAGAATTAACCAAAAGTCCTATAATCAAGATTTCTAGTATGCAAATGTAAAATACATAATCAAAATGATCATGAAAGTCCTATAGACAGGATTTCTAAACACAGTATAGAATTCACACAGTTTTCACTTAAACGAACAGAATTGACAGCAAAATTAAATCCTATAGACAGGATTTCTACCCAATTTTAACAAAAGATTGTAAGAAAAAAAATCAAGCTTTACTAAATATTCCCAAATCTGTTATTACATAGTTATTATAGACTAGAATAGCCGAATTAATTACATAATAGTAATGAGACAACTATAGGAAGCATTCATTGGCCCAAATAACCTGGGAACCAGGCCTTCCAACATAACAATAACACAGTGATTCCTCCAGTCCACTGGAAACAGGTTTCCAATGTGTCAAAGTTCCCAAGGGCCTTAGGGACCCCGGGCAATGCTCACACCAGAACCACACATTCAGCAAATAGTTCATAAAAGATTGGAAAACCAGCCCCCAATGTGTCAGAGTTCAAATGAGTCTCATGTGGACCCTAGGCAATGCTCACACTGGGGTGGTTGAGAACCTAAGGGACTAAGAGTGGGGTTTTGAAATCAGTACATAGAAAGGAGAAGGGGCAGATTTTAAAACAGTTTGATTTCAGAAGACAGAAAGTTTAGAACACAGAGTTGCAGGCAGAATTGCACCAATAAGCAAACAAGGTTCATACTTAGCACATAGTTCAAATAGGTTGAAATCTGATTAAGCTAAATAATCATACTAGTACTTATGACAATCATCGTTTAATCACAGAAACCATTAGGCAGAACAACTAAGTTGTCTAGGTACATGAAATAGACAGACAGGGCAGATAAGTTAAGCAACTAATTACATGTTTGTAGTGTACAAAGTTCAGAACAGGTATAGAACTAACAAACAGTGCATGAAACAAATTAAACCTTAGGCTAACCTATGAAGGGATTCATATTATTCAAAATAACTTGGTCCTAGATTAACAATGTTACTAAATGAGGTCATATGATCATATAAAGGACAGAATCATGCTAGGAATTGAAACAGGCTAGTCAACCAAAGCATAGAGCATGAAATTGCAAAGGTTAGGGCATACCAGTTAAGTAAGAAAACAAGCAAGTATGCCACAACAGGGAAATCACCAGAATGACTTGGCCTTGGCTTTCAGTCGGCCAACACAAGAGACACTTAGCACAGAAATTAGAACAACAGAGAGAGCTTAAGTTTTTTAGTGTGAAATATGAGAGTTCCAGTCTGTCTCAAAGGGGAATGGGGGAGGGATTTAAATAGCACTGAATTAAGCAGACAAATAAGTTAATGAATCAGTCTTACACAAATAAGGAATGGGAATAACTCTAAAGTTAATTAAAGTCGGAGTTCAATCAATTAGCAGCATATAATCAGGCAAATACTATACAGAATTAATCAATAGTCAAGTACCAGATCAAATAAGGTAAGGAAATAATGAGAACATGTAAATCGAACAAAAATAGGAAATATCAGCACCATACGGGATAGGAAAGGCTGAAATCTTAGTAAAGATTTTAAAACCCTAATTTTGGGGTAAGTAAAATGAAATCAACAATTAGCGGCAAGAATCATAGAGACGGATAGATAGAAACATTAAAGGAAAAATAATTAAATAATCGAAAAACTTAAATTTAATATAAGTAAAAATAGACAGAAATATAAAAGAACTATAATGAGAATGAACAAAGACATATAGGCAGAAATAATTAAGGTTGAACCATATTTTATTTGATTTTGAAGAATCAAAAACCCTAAATTTTAGGGTAAGTAAAATCGGCGTAAATAACCATAGAAATTATAATTAAAAATGCAAAGATATAGATACACAGAAATATTAAATGAAGAATAGAAAATCACTTTAGATCTGGAAAGATCTGAGCCCTAGTTTTAGGGTAAGTAAAAGATCTAACAAAAAATAGGCGGATTCGTGAGAAATAGAGTAAATATAGAAGAAGGATATCACAGACACAAACTAAAATGAACCAAATCTGGTTTGAACCAGAGATCTGAAACCCTAACTGAAAGATACGAAAAAGATTCGTACTCACAGAGGTTAGGATGAATCCAGACAGAAATAACCAAAATATAAGAGATTCTAAACCAGATCTGGTTCGAATCCCTCGAGATCAACTTGCCATTTGAGGCAAGTCAGTCAAGTAATATAAAAAACGGTTAGCTGGTAAAGGAGTAGGACTATATGGCATGGAATCAAGAAATGATTCCATTTCTGGTAGGAATCAAAGGGGAAATGGGTGACATCGGATTAGGGTTTGGGAAAGGAAAGGGGAGAGAGAGAGGATTCAATGAAGGCGGGTTGGGTGGATAATGATTTAGGGTTGAGGCGTTTAGTAATTAAAAGGGGCGGGTGATTAGGAATCATTGATCTTCTGAGATCAACGGCCAGGATTAGATCTCTATGGCTGGGCGGGATAATTGGACGGGTATGGGGTATTGGGATGGTTAATGGGTTAGGTTGTATTGGGCTGGGGTAATGGGTAGGCTAGGTCCGAAATTAATTAGGAAAGGGGCTAGATTTTAAATATCTAATTAAACTCGTAAAATAATTTATAAAAAAATTAATAAATAATAAAAATATCATTTGTGCATGAAAATGATTTAAGATAATTACTTAACATTATAAAAATATAAAAGGCCATTGTTCTGTATAAATAATATAATTATGTATATATGTGGCTATTATTGCGAAATATTGCAATTATAGCCTAAAGATGCAAATATAATTATACATAAAATGTTTAAAGCTTAATATGAATATAAATGATAAAAATTAAGTAATAAATCATTATAAAATTGTTTGTGATGAAATTAATAATTGTTTTGATAATAAAAATGCCGGAATAAATTGATTAAAAGCCATTTAAAATTATAGAAAATTATGAAAAAATACTAGTTGATGCTCATGCACTATTTTGAAGGTATATATATGTGAAAAATGTTGTATCAACAACTTCCCCTCTTTACCCCGGAAGGATGAGAGGGTTGTCGGCTAAAGACATGATGAGCAATTTTGACTGAATAGGGTGTTTTGAAAGATATAGGCCACACTCTGGCTTCCGAGCTGCCTACATATCCCTGATTTTATAGGAATCAGGTCGTGTGTAGTTCCGGATCCACGGTGGAATAAACCGATGGAGTTGTTGCAAAAATGGAAAAGGTTCCGAGTAGGATTACCTGGTTATGGGTGAACGGTCAGGTTTGAAATAATTTGAAGGAACTGGAGCGGGATTGCTCCTGCTGGGATAACGGTTACTCAGTGGGTCACTTGCAAATCTACAAAAGTATACTGCGAGTACATATGTATAAATTATTGCGTAAATTTGAATATGATGCAAATTCCCTTCGGACCATGAAGATTGTCTTTAGACGGTGAGGATGACATCCTTAGACCATGATGTCCCAGGACATGAATTGCGGTAAGGGATTCACAGGCCATGAAGATGGTGCCTCCGAACCATAACGCCTTTGAATAATGATGTGCAATTTCGAGAGATCCTCCGGCCATGGCATGATGTCTTCCGGCTATGAGGATGGTGCCTTAAGACAATGATGTCTTCGGACAAGTTGGCTTTTCAGCCCATGAGGTGAAGAGACATGATGCTAAAGGAAACAAGATAGAGCTTAGTCTTGTGTGAAGTTAAGGGCAGGGCTTAGCCCGGGAGAAGAGAACAGTGCAAGAGAGACAGTGCTTAGTCGCGTGCGAGATTCGGGACATTGCTTAGTCCCATGCAAAGAGAAGGCAGTGCTTAGCCTTATGCGAATAGAGAGGCAGGGCTTAGCCTTATGCCAAGAGAACGGCAGTGCTTAGCCTTATGCAAATAGAGAGGCAGGGCTTAGCCTCATGCGAGTGATTTGAGACGGGGCTTAGTCTCATCCGAAGAAAAGGTAGTGCTTTGCCTTATGCAAGAGAAAGGCAGTGCTTAGCCTTATGCAAATGGGGAGGCAGGGATTAGCCTCATGCAAGGAGAAGGCAGTGCTTAGCCTTATGCAAATAGAGAGGCAAGGCTTAGCCTCATGCGAGTGATTTGAGACAGGGCTTAGTCTCATGCAAAGAGAATGCAGTGCTTAGCCTTATGAAAATAGAGAGGCAGGGCTTAGCCTCATGCGAGTGATTTGAGACATGGCTTAGTCTCATGCAAAGAGAAGTCAGTGCTTAGCCTTATGCAAATAGAGAGGCAGGGCTTAGCCTCATGTAAGAGTGATGTATTCTTATGATGATATAGTCCTGCATCCAAAGAAAATTTGTGAGTTTTGGGAGGGGGGGGGGGGGGGGGGGGGGGGGGAGGTTGTTTCGTGTCTTTGCTTGATCAATTTTCTCTGTTCTGTCTGAGGATTCTGCTCAAGTTATCAGGGGTAACATTTGGCTAAAAGTAAAGTTTCTTTTCAAAAGCATGCGTGTATAATTTTCAAAGACATAGTAATATGCAGTTTAAAAATTAGTTAGATGAACCACTAACTGTGACATTATTAGATACATTGCGACTTCTTCTGCCGTAAAATTTTGAGGGCCCTCCTCAAAATTCTTCCCCAGTTAACTAGATGACCTCTCTGACCGTTCTGTATGTTGCGGTTGGTTGAACTTGATTTGGAGTTTTAAGGGTCCTCCTCAAAATTCTGCCCCAGTTTCTGATTGTGGGGAAAATGAAAATTTTATTGAATTGTGACCGAACCCACAGGGCTGCCTACGTATCCCCTCTTAAACGGGAATCAGTTCAAGCGTAGTTCAATTTATATCATATGAAGATACATAAATATGTTTCCACGTAGTATCTTTTGACTACATCTAAATTGATAGGTTTCGGCCAGATTTCCCCGTCCATCTCTGCGAATATGAGCGCTCCTCCTGTCAATACTCTGTGAACCATGTAAGGGCCTTGCCAGTTGGGAGAGAATTTTCCTTTGGCTTCATCTTGATGTGGAAAGATCCGTTTCAGCACGAGCTGCCCCGGTGTGAATTGTCTTGGTTTGACCCTTTTGTTGAAAGCCCTGGACATTTTATTCTAATAAAGTTGGTCGTGACATAATTCATTCATCCTTTTTTCCATCTATGAGGGCTAGTTGCTCATAGAGGCTCATTATCCATTCTGCGTCGCTGAGTTCGTCTTCTTGTATGATTCTCAAAGAAGGAATTTCTACCTCGGTGGGAATGACAGCTTCGGTACCATAAACCATCAGATAGGGAGTTGCCCCAGTTGATGTGAGGGACTGTGGTACGGTATCCCAGTAGCGCAAATGGTAATTTCTCGTTCCATTGCTTGTGATTCTCTACCATTTTTCTTAGTATCTTCTTTATGCTTTTGTTGGCGACCTCCACTACTCCATTCATTTGAGGCTTGTGTGCTGTGGAATTCTTGTGCTTGATTTTGAAAGTTTCACACATGGCTTTCATCAGATCACTGTTGAGATTGGCGAAATTGTCAGTGATGATGGAGTTTGGAACCCCAAATCGACAAACAATCCGATCTCTGAAAAAATCTGCGACGGCTTTCTTGGTTACAGCTTTGTAAGATGCAACCTCAACCCATTTAGTAAAGTAGTCGATGGCCACCAAAATGAATCGGTGCCCATTTGAAGCGGTGGGCTCGATTGGGCTGATGACATCCATTCCCCAGGCAGCAAAAGGCCAAGGTGAGCTTGCATTAAGCTCGTTTGGCAGCACCTGTATCATTTCTGCATGTATCTGGAATTGGTAGCAAGGCTCGATTGGGCCGATGACATCCATTCCCCAGGCAGCAAAAGGCCAAGGTGAGCTTGCATTAAGCTCGTTTGGTAGCACCCGTATCATTTCTGCATGTATCTGGCATTGGTAGCATTTCCGAACATACCGGATGCAATCTGTCTCCATTGTCATCCAAAAGTATCCGGCCCTGAGTATCTTCTTGGCCAAGACAAAACCGTTCATATGTGGGCCACAGGTTCCGGCATGTATCTCTTTGAGCAATTTGGAATCCTCTTTTGCGTCAACACACCTTAACCGTCCCAGATGGGGAGTTCTCCTGTACAGGGTTCCTCCGCTTTAGAAGAAGTGATTGGACAACCTCCGAAATGTGCGTTTCTGAGTATGGTTTGCATACTCCGGGTATTCTTCTTTTGCCAAGTACTCTTTGATGTCGTGGAACCGGGAGTTTCCGTCAGTTTCTTCTTCAACTTGAGCACAGTATGCCGGCTGATTATTGATCATCACTGGAATGGGATCGATGAAATTCTTGGTTCGATGTTGTATCATTTATGACAAGGTGGCCAATGCGTCTGCAAATTCATTCTGAATTCTGGGGACATGCCGGAATTCTATCTTTGTGAACCTCCTTTTTATTTCTTGTGCATGATGCATAGATGGTAGTTTTTGAAATTCTTGGTAGCCCACTCTCCTTGTACTTGATGCACCAGCAGATCTGAATCGTGGATCACCAGCAGTTCTTGAATATTCATATCAACAGCCAGGTAAAGCCCAAATATGCAAGCTTCATATTCCGCCATGTTGTTGGTGCATGGGAATACGAGTTTTGCAGACACCGGATAGTGCTGGCCGATTTCTGATACCAAAATGATTTCGATACCTACTCCTTTGAAATTTGCAGCTCTGTCGAAAAACATTCTCCAACCGTCGTAGGCTTCATCAATGTCTTCTCCTACAAATGATACCTCTTCGTCAGGAAAATACGTTTTTAGGGGCTCGTATTCTCCTCCCACTGGATTTTTAGCAAGATGATCTGTTAATGCTTGTCCCTTGACTGCTTTCTGAGTTACACAGATGATGTCGAACTCACTCAGCAAGAATTTCCATTTGGCCAGCTTTCCAGTAGGCATGGGTTTCTGAAAGATGTACTTCAGGGGATCCATCCTTGATATAAGATATGTAGTGTAGGCACAGAAGTAGTGCCTTAGCTTCTGAGCTTTCCAGGTTAGAGCGCAGCAAGTGCGTTCCAGCAGAGAGTACCGTGCTTCATATGGAGTGAACTTCTTGCTTAAGTAGTATATGGTCTGCTCATTTCTTCCCGTCTCGTCATGCTGTCCCAGAACACAACTGAAAGCCCCATCTAACACTGCAAGGCAGAGTAGTAGTGGTCTACCAGGCTCTAGCGGGACTAAGACTGGCGGTGTGGATAGATTTTCCTTGATTTTTTCAAAATCCTTTTGACAATCCTCGGTCCAACTGGTTGCGGCATCCTTTTTCAGCATTTTGAAAATTGGTTCACATATTACTATGGATTGTGCTATGAAGTGGTTGATGTAGTTGAGACGTCCCAAGAAACTCATCACATCCTTCTTGCTTTTTGGTGGTGGTAATTCCTGGATGGCTTTAACCTTTGATGGATCCAACTCTATTCCTCGGCGACTGACGATGAATCCTAATAATTTTCCGCCAGGAACCCCTAATGCACATTATGCGAGATTTAGCTTTAGATTGTATTTCCGCAGCCGGTCAAAGAATTTTCTCAAATCTGCTATGTGGTTTGTGGCCTTCTTGGATTTGATGATGACGTCGTCAACATACACCTCTATTTCTTTGTGTATCATATCATGGTGCCACAGTATAAGGAACAGAGCAAGAGACTCCAAGAAGGCAAACTATATCATAGATACGAAAGTTTTCCTACAAAAGGGGTTGGCTATTGCCAAGATGCACTAACAGTTAATTTGCTTATAGTCTCAAAAGTTTTCCTACCAAAGGGGCTGGCTTCAACAACCCATAAGGGATGGCTTGCCAAGCTACACAACTCAGAAAACTTTTGTACTATAATCAACCCAACTGTTATAACTCAGAAAACTTTCGTACTACAATAAGCTAACTTTCTTAGAGTATTCTTACTCTATTTTCATACATGGACCGGCCTTTCCATCCATTCGAAAGAAAGAACAAGAGGGAAATTTAGAAAGAACTCATATGTAATATATCACAAAAGATAGTTTACAAGATGATTGTAGGATAATTCTAAGATGATCTTACAACTACTACCAGGCCTCCTTTATATAGGGCTAGGAGGTTATTACAAGACAAACTTGCATTAAAATAAACATATCTTACATGGCAAACTTATCTACATGTGGGTCCCTTTTTACATGTGAAGGACCTTAGGTAAAACAACTAAAAAGCTCCTGGAAACATGTGACTGCAGTGAAATAAAAGTGGTTTAGCATGTGAAAGGTTGTGGAAGCATGTGAAAATGGTGTGCTGCATGTGATGGAGCATGTGGCATGTGAAAGCATGTGAAAGTGGGATCCGGGTGGTTTGGAAGGATGTGGTATTTTGTTTTGGAATGGGTAGATGATTTTTTAAGGTTTT
>ML257339.1:225-12930 GCA_005239495.1 Nicotiana undulata
CTCCATAATGGCTATTTTTGCAAAAACGCCAATAAAGTAAATGCCATGACATAATTGGCTATTTACTCAATAATAAAGAGGAAAAATTGAAGGGTAGTTAATTTTCTGTTACAAAACAGAAAACTAAATTCTGGATAATAATTTTCTGAAGTGGATTTATATTAATATTTATTTTAATATTAATATTTACTATTAACAAATAAATTTGGTCCAAAAAATAATCTCTCGATCGATCATTTAACCAAATCCGAATCTTCGCCGAAGACGAGGCCGAGCCGAGCGAGCGACGACGACGACGGCGCGAGGCTTGCTTTCTTCTCAACTCCTTATTAGCTAGAAGAAGAGCAATTTCTTATATACCCATCAAAAGTCTTTTCCTCTTCCTATGTGGGACAATTAAGGAGGGAAACTCAAATATTACTCAAATATTTTATTTTCCCCTCCATTTCCCATTCACCCATTTTAAGCATTAATATATCATTAAATACTTAAAATCCCAACATATCATTCTTATGAGTAGATTCACAAAATCTCATACTGTTTGGTACATTATTGATAAGTAACTTGGAATATGGACAAGAGGGGTTGCTCTGATGATAGCAACCTCCACTTCCAACCAAAAAGTTGTGAGTTCGAGTCACCTTTCAACAATGTTCGACAGTTGAAGAATCTTAGATTTAGATACGTAAGTAAACAATACTAAGCTAGCCAACATTATATTCATTAATGCGTGACTGTTTATTAGGCCTAAAGTATTGGACAAATGTGTTTAACTTGTTGAAAACTTACCCTGCCTGATCAAGAAGCAATTGATCCATATCAGCTCGAGAAAGACGAGGAACTGTCTCATTTCCCGAGCCTTCATTATCTGCAACAAAGAAAAGTGATGCTTATAACTTGATTGATATGAATCTTCCCGCTTAAGCTAATTTTTGAGGGAATTTGACAGTAAACGGAACGAAAGTTGTGAATTGGCCAAATGAGAATGAATGTTCTATTTGAGAATTCTCTGTCATGATAGATATCATAGATTGAAGAGGGTACAAAATCAAGTGTTACATTTTCTTCTTTGCCATATGTCTTAGTATTAATTAAACTTAGAACTATCAGTGCCGATTATTGTGCTTCTTGACCCTGTTTTCATGATACTCTCACGTTAAACTCTACTATTCCTTAAGGTAACAGAAAGCAAAACTTAATTCCTACGGTGACTCTTGTGGTCCGGCACTTCTCCGGACCCCGCGCATAGCGGGAGGTTAGTGCACTGGGATGCCCTTTTTTAGATTTGATTTCCTGTACTAATATAATTTCCTGCATCAGGTGCTCTTGGAAAGGGACGAGGGCAAGAGCTTAGATCTATGTGTTCCCTTGAAGAATCTGAAAATGAAGAGCGGTCTTTCCATCAAAAAACTCATTATAATTGTCAAAGCATGTCAAGATCTTCTAAGAGTACCTTGTCTGCCGCTCAAGAATTACGAACAGTGAATAAAAACCCTTTGGTTCATGACAAGGAGAATATGCAAACAGATATTTCATTTTCTCCTTCTGTTGATCAAGTTATGCAGTCCACCCAAAAAGTTGAAACAAGTATGGTTTATCAAATCTGTTCTTTTTTCAGAATTTAATTTAATTTAATTGATGATCTCCCTTGTTACTTCAGTTTATAAAATGACAACATGAATCTATTTTTAATTTAATGCCAAATATTTAGTATTATGATTTCTTGCACTAGGTGCTCTAGGGAAAGGAGAGCGAGAGCTTAGATCTATGTGCTCATTTGAAGAGTTTGAAAATGAAGAGCGATCCTTCCCTCCGAATTCTCATTATGCTAGTCAAAGTATGTCAAGACCTTCTAAAGGTGCAAGATTAGACTCCACCATGTCTGCCGCTCAAGGATTGCGAACAATAAATAAAAGCCCTTTGGTTCATGACAAGGAGAATATGCAAAATGATATTCCATTTTCTACTTCTATTGATCAAGTTATGCAATCCACCCAAAAACCTGAAGCAAGTATGTTTCCTTAAATCTATTCTTTTTTTAGAATTGAATTGAATTTAGTGCCAAATTTTTAGTAATATGATTTCTTGCACCAGGTATTCTAGGGAAAGTACTAGGGTGAGTTAGATCTATGTGCTCATTTGAAGAGTCTAAAAATGAAGAGCGATCCTTCTATCCAAAATCTCATTATGCTAGTCAAAATATGTCAAGATCTTCTAAGAATACAAGATTTGACTCTACCATGTATGCCGCTCAAGAATTACGAACAATGAATCAAAAGCTTGTGTTTCATGACAAGGAGAATATGCAAACTGATATTCCATTTTCTCCTTCTATTGATCAAGTTATGCAGTCCACCCAAACAGTTGAAACAAGTATGGTTTCTCAAATATATTTGATCACAAGTTTATCATTTTTACAATATTTTCTAACATTTATTGTCACGACCCCAAATCCTAACAGGCCGTGATGGTGCTTATCGTGGAACTAGGCTAGCCAACCATCACATCACTACTCATTCGTTCTTATTACAGTAATTCACAATTCAATAATAAACAGCAAACATAGCATAAAATAAATTGTTTAAGTCTTAGCGCCCCAATAATAGTCTAAACAACTCTAAACAAAACCTCCCAAGACTGAAGTCAACATGGTCACGAGCATCTACGAAATAAAACCATCTCTACTATTGTCTTAAACAAAGTCTAGGAATGAAATGCTAAAACTAAATAAGGAAGAGAAATGGAGAAGTTGTGGACGCTGGACAGCTACCTCGAAATCCCGTAAAACTGCTGCTAACGAACAGAGACAGCTACTGCTCCGAGCCGGTACCTGGATCTGTGGACAAAGGCACAGAGAGTAATGATGAGTACGCCAACTCAGTAATAATGAAAATAAATCACAGTCTGAGAAATACGAAACACACAGCACAAATACACCAATTCACAAAAACAATAAAACACCAAGTCACCAGAAAGTATTCATCAAATACATAACTTCGAAAACCAAATTTCCGGAAATCCTTTGAAACAAGTATAATTTAAATATATCTCAGTAAAACTCTCAGTAAAAATCAGTTTGAAAAACGAAGTGAATCGTAGTCAAAAACTCAGTAAAATCATCATAAATCTGCCCCTCGGGCCATGATCATTTCTCGTAACAATTTCTCTCAGTATCAGCCCATCAGGCAACCTCACAGTCACTCAATATCAGCCCATCAGACAACCTCACAGTCACTCAATATTAGCCCATCAGGCAACCTCACAGTCACTCAATATTAGCCCATCAGGCAACCTCACAATCACTATGTATCAGCCCCGCGGGCAATCACTCGCACTCAATAGGTACCTGCGCTCACTGGGGGTGTGTACGGACTCCGGAGGGGCTCCTACAGCCCAAGCGCTATAACAAGCCACATCATGGCATAAATCATTCACAACATTGGCCCTCAGCCTCTCTCATATCATAACATCCTCACAATATTGGCCCGCAGCCTCACTCAGTCAGACACTCTCAACTCATGCCCTTCAGGCCATAAATATACCGGGTTCTCGACACAAAACAGTGTTTCATTTTAAAAAAATAATATCAAAATACTCTGAGTGTCAAAAAAATTATCAAGAAAAGACTGAGTGAAAACCATAACATATAAAGTGAGGAAAATAGTAAAAACAGCCCCCAAGGGGTAAACAGATCGGCACTAGGCCCCAAACATGGCTTACAGCCCAAATCATATCAAAATATATCAATACTATTAAGCATAGGGTTTAAAAGTCGGTTTTGCAATTCAATAGTTGCCTAAATAGGGAATATATTTCCAAAGTTCCAATCTTTGCATTCTAAGACCTGTGAAAGGGTACAGAGTCTGGGGTTTCATACCCTCAGGACAGGATTTAAAAACATTACTTACCTCAAACTGCCCGAAAACTATTCCGCAATACGTTTTCCTCTCGAATCAACTTCTGAGTGCTCCAAATCTACCAAGTTCAGATTTTTATCATCAAATTATGCTTAAGGAATGAATACCAATTTTAGCTCAAAACCCGAAATTTGCTAAAATCCGACCCCCGGGCCCACATCTCGGAACTCAATAATTTTTATACCAAATTGTTCTTCATCCTCTCACGAGTCTGTACATATAAAGAACGCTAAAATCGGAGTTCGTTTGACTCCTCAAATCGACCCCTAAATGTCTCATAATCTCAAGCCCTAACCCCATCTTTTTCTACTGATTTTCATGAATTAAACACTGATATTATGGTCCTTAATCACCCATAATCGAGTTTTTGGGTCAAATATACTTACCTCAAAGAAGAACAATGATTTCCTCTCTTCAAAAATTGCCTCAAAGCTCTTTCCCGTTCAAAAAATGGTGTAAAAGGGTTAATGGTCGCGGAAGGGTTTAATTATATACTGCCCAGGTTCGGACATTGTGCGATCACGGCTCCATCTGTGCGTTCGAGGTGAACAAAATTTACCAGCCCTTATTTAACCCTATGCGGTCGCGGCCTCCTCTATGCGATCGCGGCCTCCTCTATGCGATCGCATAGAACAAATTTTCCAATAGTCTTCTCCAACTCTTCCGGATAGCCTCTAGTATAATGGTCATAACTTTTTGTACAAAACTCCAAATTACAATTTGCTTAACGTTCTGAAAACTAGACATCAAGAGTTATAACTTTTATTCTTGGATCATCTTAAATTCCTTATAGATTGTGAGTTATAAGCCTCCAAAATCGGGACAGTGCAGCAGCAATTTTACTCTGTGCGATCGCAGGAAGCCTTGTGCGATTGCATAGCACAACTAGATTTTCCAAATTTTCTTTGTGCTAACGCATCCAGATCAATGCTATCGCACTGTACACCCCTGAAGCCAAAAACCAGCAACTAGAAATGGTCTGAAACCACCCGAAACTCACTCGAGACCCTCGAGACCTCAACCAAAACATACCAACACATCCCATAACATCACACAAACTTAGTCGAGCCTTCGAATCACCAAAAACAATGCAAAAACACTAAATCACATCGAATTCAAGTCTATGAACTTTGAAATTTCTAAATTCCACCAACGATGCCGAAACTGTCCAAAACACATCTGATTGACCTGAAATTTTGCACACATATCCAAAATGACATTACGAATCGGTTCCAACTTTCGTAATTCCATTCAGACTCCGATAGCCTATTTTCCACTGCCGACCGGAATCATCAAAAACTAACTTTCGCCAATTCAAGCCTAATTCTACACTGGACATCACAAAAATATTCCGAACACACTCCTAAGTCCCAAATCACCTAACGAAGCTATCTGAACCATAAAATACGCATTACGAGGTCATTTACCAAAAAATCAACTCTCAGTTGACTTTTCTGACTTTAAGGCTATTTAAAAGACTAATGACTAAATTCTCACTATAACCATTCTGATTCCGAGCCTACCAACTCTAACACATCCTAAACAGTATAACCAACCTATGACAAGGAAAAAACAGCAATAATAATGCAAATTCTACGGAACGACCGACCGGGTCGTTACATTCTCCCTCACTTAAACATACGTTCGTCCTCGAACGTGCCTAGAGTTGTTCCAAACACCACCAAAATTGTTGTGTAACCTACCATGCACATATTCAGAGGTGATTCCACGTCACCTTACCCCATATAGGTCTAATAGCACAACACAGTTGAAATTTCGAAGTCCGATCCTGACCCAAAAACCTTAGAACTAAATTTCCACTTCTGAGTCCATTCACAAGATCAAATTTCCACGACTATAAGCTGAAATAGTCACTAAATATATTGTATCAAGCCATATCCGCAACACAAGATGAAATCACATAATATACCGCATGACTCAACACTCATAGCGATGACTCCTAATCCCAATCGCTGCTCATAACAACCCAATATCGGTAAATAACCTCTTATCAAACAAAACCTCGCTTAAACACCTTCATATGGTGTCGTGGATGAAAGAAACACGTAGAAACCAGCAACCATTTGCCCGATCAGCATCAATACCATCCAGAGCCATAACATGTGCAACTCGTGCACTCAATAACAACATCCCAAGGGCTCAATTCATAAAATAAAGAAGACTCACACGAGAGGACTATCCTGCCATTTCTCTTGCCATTATCACATCATGCTAAAAACCTGATACACATCGTGAAACCATATCACACAAATACGACACCAAGGATCATACCTCTACCTAACTGAGCTGCAAAGCGTGATCCCATCCAACCGCTGGACCACATGAAATACTCCAGCTACCTTGCTCAAAATCAATAACCATGCAAAATTCGACATCAATTACTCAAAATGCATTTTGCCATAACCACGAGGAAAATTGGACGATACCATGCCACCCGAACCAGAAAGAACATAACCAACACGTCTCAATCCTGCAACAGCTACTTACTTTCCTTACTCAAATCTCGTTATAAAGCCCCAATAGAACTACACCCTATGCACATATATAACCAACGATCACAACTCCTCAAAATGCTGAAAGGTAACTCATAGACCACTCCGAAACACGAATAAGCTCAGTGACAATCAAATGGTACATCCCTCAACAATAGCAATTTGGGGTCAACAATTCCGACTCAGTGTAGAACACACACCCATACTGGCCTACCAATAGTTCTAAATCAACTCTGGTCATCCACATCAGGTAGATAACTCCTCAAAGGTTCATAACGACTGAATCATGACATATACTAACACCTGACTAGCTTTGCCCGCATCCTCATAGTTCACAACCACAAACATAATCTGTTTATTAGAACTCTTAGTCTCAAGGTCCATGGAGCGCACAAATTACCATATCTGATCCCAATTCCACCACTCAAATATATAACACGCCCCTAATACTTTATCATCCCACGAGGGATACCCCCATAATTCCTATGTGCCACTAAACAAACTTGAATATCAGCAGCCGATCCAACAAAAGAGCATCGTAACACCAATGAAGCACCCTTAACTCGACACATTGTCATTTCAGAATGTATACCCTCGTCCAGTCATACCAATTAGTGATATCATCTACCTAGTCGTCTAAAACTACCGATGTTGTCTAAGAATTTCACATATGCAATTTCTCAACTCAACACCACATATCGCATACACTACGCCATCCTATGATAAGTATAAGAACTTCCCACTTGATCCCATCTAGAAGCAAAATTCACTATATATCACACGCCCTTCACGCCAGTAGAAAATATACATCTCTAACCGTGGTAGAAACCCTCAAGAACTCTCTACATCACATCTGTACACACCAACCGTCAGGACCGAATCCTTCTAACTCGACCAAGCTACGCATGCCACCAAATCCCAAGAGAATTGCTAAGAAACACCTGTAACAACTCATTACTTCATAACACCCACAGAACTAATCATATCCCTTATTGTTTATCATGTTGATCCTACCTACTACCAAATTGTCCTATTCATTCAAGTTCCTTCTGACTTACCTTCGCATTGACACTTCTTCTTGCCATAATACCACCATTCTCAATCCCGACTCATCGCACGAAACCCGAGCATAAAAATATACCGTCTAAGACTCATAAGCCGCTGAATACTCTCTCAAATATCCCCAAAGCACCACATTAAAAATACTTACTCTGAAGAGACTTCATGCGAATTTAAAGTCATAACCTTCGCTTTCCTGATACTAATGAATAGAATCCATGATAATGTAAATACACCACAAGCCTTGACACCTTCCACGTAAATCTCAGTTCTAGCCCCTTTCACACCTTGGAGACCCTCAATCACTACATATAACCTTGAATCCGCCTGAACCATTCTCGAACGTCATTTTCTCTACGCAATTTCAATTTTACTAACCAAGTAAACAGAACGACCTGACCCCCCTTGCAATCCACATACTAGGAAAGTAATCCATACATTTGGAGCAACAAACAAACTCATACACTGCACACACTACCCTTTCAAGTACAACTCAATCATTCAACAAATCCATTACCCGTAAAGTACATTACAACTTATATCGAAGAAATTTCCATTACTCGAGTCATTCCCAAACTCCACCTCTGCAGGTCATAGCTGATTCACCAATATACCTCGCACCGAAACCAGTACAACACATAATCGTGTAATCAACTTATCATTAGCGGACTCCCCCACTTGGCTCAAAGCCAACGATCAAGACAAATAATAACTCACGATGCCCATACAATATCACTGCCGCCCTACTGTGGTGAGATTCTACTAAATCCTCTATAAGCTCATATGACCCAAACCATCTAACCCTCAAATCGTATGCAAATCCTGCATTCACCATAGTAATGGTCATGCCAACTCCCACAAGCGATCTAAACTAAAATTATAACATAAATCATTTACTAATAGAGAGAACTTACTACCGACAAACATAAGGGTCACACATCTTAGGACAACCCGTAGGAGATACCCCTGCCTGCTTAACCTAAAAATGATATCTCCCAATACTCTTCTGAAAATCATAGCTATCATACAATCACTATACCTTCCTGCAATAGAACACAACCACAGCCTGCCATCAAGACATCCCATTAAGCGGTATGAGAACCTGAAGCTGATGGCAATGCTAACACTGGAGCTTTGGCCAAGGAGTTCTTGGGCTTCTGGAAGCTCTACTCACACTCGTCTGACCACAAAGATACCTTCACTAGACACCACGTGTCCCAAGAATGCTACTGAACTGAGCCAAAAATTCACACTTGGAGAACTTCAAACAAGCCTTCTCCTCCCTATATCCTTGTAATACCATAATCAAATGTTGAGTATTCTACCCCTGTCTATGCGAGTACGCCAGGATGTCATCCATGAACACAATAACAAAGGAGTTATAACACGGCTGCATGTACCATCAATCAATTACATGAACGTTGCTGGGGCATTGGTCAGCCCAAAAGATATCACCCGGAACTCATAACACAACAGAAGGATCCGCTTCACTCCACATCTAAACAACATGGGAGGTCCTTCACTACACTCACAGCTCGAGGCCACGTAGTCACCTAGTCACAAGGTTCCATCAATAAGGACACCAACGGATATATAAGTCCCCCAACACATGTGCCCACACAAATTAAATCTCAACACTCAAGCCACAGACAAAATACGGCCTCAAGTCCTTCCGACTGGCCCATTATCAACATGCAAAAAACTTCACATCTCATCCATGGAAGTCACAAGTTGTCGATGTACAGCTGATACCAAGCGCTCAATTGCACATTCGAATACATAAAAGGAATTCAAAGAGTTACATTTTTGGCTGAATAAATGGATTCGCACAACAAGAATTCAGGAATGTGGGATGTTTCATAAGGGTTCTGCAGCCTCTCGAAGATAAGTACAGACGTCTTCGTACCGATCCTCAAGACTCTACTAAACCTGCTCATGACCGTTGAGTCCTATGTAACCTAGAGCTCTGATACCAACTTGTCACGACCCCAAATCCTAACAGGCCGTGATGGCGCCTATCGTGGAACTAGGCTGGCCAACCATCACATCACTACCCATTCGTTCTTATTACAGTAATTCACAATTCAATAATAAATAGCAAACATAGCATAAAATAAATTATTTAAGTCTTAGCGCCCCAATAATAGTCTAAACAACTCTAAACAAAACCTCCCAAGACTGGAGTCAACATGGTCACGAGCATCTACGAAATAAAACCAGCTTTAGTATTGTCTTAAATAAAGTCTAGGAATGAAATGCTAAAACTAAATAAGGAAGGGAAATGGAGAAGATGTGGATGTTGGACAGCTACCTCAAAATCCTGTAAAACTGCTGCTAACGAATAGAGACAACTACTGCTCTGAGCCAGTACCTGGATCTGTGCACAGAGGCACAGAGAGTAATGATGAGTACGCCAACTCAGTAGTAATGAAAATAAATCACAGTCTGAGAAATACGAAACACACAGCACAAATACACCAATTCCCAAAAACAATAAAATACTAAGTCACCAGAAAGTATTCATCAAATACATAAGTTCGAAAACCAAATTTTCGGAAATCCTTTGAAACAAGTATAATTTCAATATATCTAAGTAAAACTCTCAGTAAAAATCAGTTTGAAAAACGAAGTCAATCGTAGTCAAAAACTCAATAAAGTCATCATAAATCTGCCCCTAGAGCCATAATCATTTCTCGTAACAATTTCCCTCAGTTTCAGCATATCAGGCAACCTCACAGTCACTCAATATCAGCCCATCAGGCAACCTCACAGTCACTCAATATTAGCCCATCAGGAAACCTCACTGTCACTCAATATTAGCCCATCAGGCAACCTCACAATCACTCAGTTTCAGCCCCGTGGGCAATCACTCGCACTCAATAGGTACCTGCGCTCACTGGGGGTGTGTACAGACTCCAGAGTGGCTTTGTGATGACCCAAGGGGTCATTTTATAAAACTAGACTCCGTTCCATGCAAAATAACCATAAAAGGCTGAAATAAAATACCTCGATTTGCGTGCGCAGTCCGAGCGTGAAACCGGAAAGCTTTAATGTGAAAATATGAGAAATATTGATTTATAGAATTTAAATTTGATAAAAGTTGACTTTGATCAACATTTTGAATAAACGGACCCGAATTTGTGTTCCGACAATCCCGGGAGGTCCGCAGTAAAATATGGGACTCGGGCGTATGCCCGCAAAATGAATTCCGAGGTCCCAAGCCTTAGAAATCAATTTTTGAAAGAAATTGTTTTGCTGAAATATTCATGAATTAAAGAAATGAAATAATGCTAAAACTCATTGGTATCGGGTAGTTATTTTGGTTCCGGAGCCCGGTACAGATTTGTTATGTGTTTAGAGGTTAACCGTGAAATTTGGTGAAAACCGGAGTTCGTTTGACGTGATTCGGACATCCGGATGAGAAATTATGAACTTTAAGAGTTCTTGTTGAAAATGATGAGTTTAGAGGTTTAATTCATAGATTTACATGTTATTTTCATGATTTTATCGCACGAGCAAGTCTGTATGATGTTTTTAGACTTGCGTGCATGATTTGTTTGGAGCCCCGAGGGCTCGGGTGAGTTTCGGGTAGGCCACGGGATATTTTTGCATTTAAATGAACTGTTGGTTTTTATTTTTCTGGTGTCCAGGTATTTGTTCTGTGCGATCGCATAGGAAAGTCCGTGATTGCACAGAGTAAAATTTAGAAGGCCTGTTTGGAACCCTGTGCAATCGCATGGCTTTATCCGCGATCGCACAATGCAAGCTCAGGGTCCCCAAAATTGTACTATGTGATAGCACTCTTTCTTTCGCGATAGCACAACCTTAATTTTCCTTACCATGTGCGATTTCACTCTTTCTTCCGCGATAGCACAACTTTAATTTTTCCTTACCATCTGCGATTGCACTCTTTCTCCCGCGATCGCACAACTTTAATCTTTCCTTACCCTGTGTGATCGCACCTCTTTATCCGCGATCGCATAGTTGCTCGGCAGCTATTATAAATTCCTGTTAAAGAACGGACAAAACACTTTCTTCTCCAATATTTTCGAAGTTCCAACCCTAAAAATGAGTTTTCTTCAGCAATCTTCATCCTCAATTCATAGGTAATCAATTCCAAACTTTGTTCTTTCAATTCCTTACTATTTTGCATCACTTTTAAAGAAAAAACAAAGAATTTTCATGGTAAAAATCTAGGATTTTGGGTACAATTAGAGAATTTTGTAAAAATCAAATTTTTATATCAAATTAAGGTTGGATTTCAAAACTGATAGCATATTTGGGTTCGTGGGTGAATGGGTAAACGTAATTTCGTTCGAACCCCGAGCTTAGACCAAACGGGCCCGGGGTCGGGTTTTCACTTTTTATTTTTAGAAAACTTAGGAAAAATTATATTTTTCAATAAAGTTAGTTCTTTTAGCATTAGTAATGATATTAAGTTAATTTTGATTAGATTCGAGCAAGTTAGAGGTGAATTCAAAAGGAAAAGCAATAGTTGAGCATTGCGTGGCCTGCGGAATTGAGGTAAGTGTTTGGCATAACTTTAGCTTGAGGGAATAGGACTCCCCACTTGTTTGCTACGTGAATTTCATGGGTGTGGTGTATAAGTGTGGTGACGAGTATTTATGCACCACCCAAATGGGTTGTTAAACATGATCCCCTTTCTTGTTCTCCACTTATTTGATCATTATCTTAATTGTTATATGTTCATTATCGCTTCGATGGCTATTTGGCCTTGTTGATCTGTGTTAGAAATTGTTGTGATTATTTGGAAAGAGTATTGGTTGTTTGAGCTGGTTTTCTTGTGAGATGTATAACGGTTGAGAGGTTTGGCATTCTTTTTACGAATTATATATATATACGTTCTTGTTGGTATCGTATTGATAATATTGAGGAAGTTATGAGAAAGGTCGTCTAACTATTTCATAATTGTTGAGGTTCACGTGGTTATTGGGTTTCATTGAGTTACTCCCAATTGTTGTTGCAAGTGTGTTAAAATGTTGGTTGTTCTCTTGAGTCTATTATAGTATATAAAGATTGAGCTGGATTGACAGCGTCACGGTGTTTACTTATATTCTTGATGGTTTCTTGGTTGAGAGGTTATTGATGAAGTCACGAGAAAAATACAATTTATTATATATAATGGTTGAAACAAAAGTATTGTGAAAGGCTTGGCCTGAATCGTGAAAGTTTGAAATAAATATATATATATATAT
>ML257344.1:0-10562 GCA_005239495.1 Nicotiana undulata
GGTTGGCTTGCCTGACAGTGGTGTTCGGCGCCATCACAACCCATAGGTTTTGGGTCGTGACATCCAATCCCAACTTTAACTGGTATATCATGAGATAAGCAACATAAGAGAATTCTTGAAGAACCTTCTATTTCTTCAATATATGCCAATGTGAATTCTCAATTAATTTTCGCATCATAATTGAAGCGGAATGGCCAACCGGTCATGCCAAACTAATATTTGTTTCATTAAATCCCTCGTTTACTTGTGGCATGTGATTCCATCATCACGCTTATGCATGTGTTGTACAAATAGAAGAAAAGGCGGGTAATTTTTTATATTTACCCGGTATGATTATATAATATGAAGATATTCAATCTTCCTTTCATTTATAGTCTCAAATGCCAACCATTTTGGCTAGTATTTTTGAAACTCAAAAAGTTTCTTTTGAGACTTTGTCACGACCCCAAATCCTAACAGGTCGTGATGGCGCCTATCGTGGAACTAGGTTAGCCAACCATCACCTAATTACTCATTAGTTCTATTATAATACTTCAAAAATCAATCATAAACAGCAAACAGACTAATAATTAAGTTCACTAAGTCTTTACGCCCCAATAATAATCTAACAGTCTAAATAAAACCTCCCAAAATTGGAGTCAATGATCATGAGCATCTAAAGAGAAATAAATCTAACTCTGCTAATGTCATAATAAATGTCTATGAATCAATTTTGAATACTAATCAAGGAAGAGAAATGGAGAATATGTGGACGCTGGACAACTACCTCTAAATCCCGTAAAGCTGCTGCAAACAATCGGAAATGGCTACTGCTCCAAATCGGTACCTGAATCTGTGCACAGAGGCACAGGGAGTCTTTATGAGTACACCAACTCAGTAGTAATGAAAATAAATCACAGTCTGAGAATTATAAAACACACAGTACAGATACACCAATTCACAAAAGCCAGTAAAACACCAAGTCACCAGATAGTATTCAACAAATACATGAGTTCAAAAATCAGTTTTCAGAAATCCTTTGAAACAAGTGTAATATCAGTATATCTCAGTAAAATTCTCAGTAAAAACCAATTTGAAAACGAAGTAAATCATAGTTCGAAAACTCAGTAAAAAGCTTCATAAAACTGCCCCTCGGTCCATAATCATTTCTCGTAATAATTTCTTTCAGTATCAGCCCATCAGGCAACCTCACAATCACTCTGCCCATCAGGAAACCTCACAGTCACTCTTCCCATCAGGCAACCTCACAATCACTCAGCATAAGCCCCGCGGGCGTCACTCATTAGGTATTTACGCTCACTGGGGGTGTGTACAGACTCCGGAGGGGCTCCTACAGCCCAAGCGCTATAACAAGCCACATCATGGCTTAAATCACTCACAACATAGGCCTAAAAGCCTCCCTTATATCCTCACAACATAGGCCTGAAAGCCTCCCTCATATCCTCACAACATAGGCTTGAAAGCCTTCCTCATATCCTCACAACATTGGCCTGAAAGCCTCACTCAGTCAGACACTCTCAATTTGCCCTTCAGACCATAAACATACCGGGTTCTCAACCCAAAATAGTGTTTCATTTTTCAATAAGTAGTATCAAAATACTCCGAATGTCAAACAATTTATCAGGAAAAGACTGAGTGTAAAATCATAACATATCAGTGAGGAAAATATAGTAAACACAACCCCCAACGGGTAAACAAGTCGGCACTAGGCCCCAAAAATGGCTTACAGCCCAAAACATATCGTAATATATAATTACTAATTAAGCATAGGCTTAAAAGTCGGTTTAGCAACTCAATAGTCACCTAAATAGGGAAGATATTTCCAAAGGTTCAACATTTGCATTCTAAACCCCGTGAAAGGGTGCAGAGTCCGGGGTTTCATACCCTCAAGATAGGATTTAAAGACATTACTTACGTCACTAGCCCGAAACTACTTCGCAACGCGTTTGCCTTTCGAATCAACTTCCGAATGCTCCAAATCTACCAAGTTCAGATTTTTATCATCAAATTATGCTCAAGGAATAAATTTCAAATGAAAAATATCGAATTTAGCTCAAAAGTCCGAATTCGGTCAAAACCCGACCTCCAGGCCCGCGTCCTGAAACTCAGACTCCCAATAGATATAAGACACGACCGATACACACGGTCCACAATAATAGTATCACCCACTGGAGTCGAAACATGAACAGACGTAACCAAAGACTCACGGGGCATATTCAGAAAATGAGCAAAATAGGATGAGACATAAGAGTACGTGGAACCAGGGTCAAATAAAGCCAGAGCATCAGTGTGACAAACTGAAATAGTACCTGTAATCACCGCATCGGATGCCATAGCATCAAGCCTAGACGGAAGTGCATAAATACGTGGCTGGGCTCCACCTGCTTGACCTCTCCCTCTAGGACGGCCTCTAGCTGCCTGACCACCACCCCTAGCTGCTTGGGTAGGTGATAAAGTGACTGGGGCTGAAGTCGAGGGTTGGACCCTCTGCTGGGATGAACTACTAGGACGACGGGGACACTGCCTCCACCCATGTCCGAGCTCTCCACACTCATAACAACCACCTGTAACCGGAGATGAAAACTGACGAGAACCTCTGCAACCCTGATGACCACCAGACAAACCATGCATGGAAGAACCCTAATAAGATGATGCTCGAGCGGAGCTTTGAGCTGGGATGGCACTAAAAGATAAACGTCCCTGATGAGAATTGCGAGGACCCTGCCCCGAAGATACACCACTGTAAGCTGGGCGAACTGGCTATGGAGGTCTAAATGGACGACCTCTACTGTGCTGAAACTGCCCTCTACAAGGGGCACCACTGAAGTTACTTGCTCCCTAAGGCCTCTTGACCTCTCTCTTCTCACGATCCTGCCTACGAACCGACTCAAAATCCTGAGCAATGTCAACAACCTGCTCAAATGTAGCTCCAGACACTCTATCTCTGGTCATCAAGATCCGAAGTTGATAAATAAGACCATCTACAAACCTCCTAATCCTCTCCCTATCAGTAGGGACAATCTCCGAAGCATGTCTAGCCAACTCGAAAAACCTCATCTCGTACTGAGTTACTGACAACTCTCCCTGGAGCAGCTGCTCAAATTGCATGTGCTGCTCCTCTCTGTGGAACTGAGGAACATACTTCTCCAAAAAGATCGTGGGGAACTGCTGCCAAGTGAGTGGTGTTGAACCAACTGGCCTATATCTCGAATGACTCCCACCAAGTAAAAGCAGCACCAGCAAACTAAAATGTAGCAAACAAGACCACACTGGCCTCCAAAATACCCGCAGTACGTAGTATCCTCTGGCATTTATCCAGAAAACCTTGGGTATCCTCACTTATGTGCCACTGAAAGTCGGAGGCTTAAGTCTGCTGAACCTCTCCAGTCTACGCTGCTCATCCTCGGACATAGCTGGAACTACAAAATCCTGTACGGGGACAACCGGCTGAGTTGGGGCTTCTCTCGGTGTCTAAATACCCTGCACAACCTGCTCAGGTGTCCGGGCAGCTGGAGTCTGATTGCCTCCCCCGGCTTGAGCTGCAGTGGCAGGAGTAGACATAGCAACTGCCTGAGCTAAACTAGAACATACTGTCAATATCTGAGCCTGGGTCTCCTGAAGACCCGGAATAACAATAGGCATTGCCGGTGCCTGAGCATGTCCCGCTGGAGCACCATCGGCAGGAACCTGATCCTGAACGATAGGGGGATCCTGTGGCACTGTCCCGGTTGCTGCGCAGGCTGGTCCCCTACCTCTACCACGACCCCGACCCCTTGTGGGCCTGGTTGGTGTCTTGTCACCCTGATCGGTATTGCGTGTCCTCACCATCTGTGAGAGAATGAAACAACATAAGTTTAGATTTCTCAAATCAATAGATGGGACGATAGAGTTCAAGAAAATGGAGATGTTTCCTAAGAGTTCTGCAGCCTCTCAAAAATAAGTACAAACGTCTCCGTACCGATCCGCAAGCCTCTACTAAACCTGCTCATGACCGTTGAGTCCTATGCAACCTAGAGCTCTAATACCAACTTGTCACGACCCCAAATCCTAACAGGTCGTGATGGCTGTTTAACCAAAAAATGAACCTTTTTGACTAAAGCTTAATTTCAGGAAAAACTCGGGTTACTGATAATCGGATCAATCAAACAAAGAATAAAAAGCAATCGTTGAGAATAAAAAAGAAACAGTAACTTATATTGCTCGAAATCTGATCCCTTGTTTGTTACATTGACATTCCTTTTATAGGAGTGTTTTCCTAGTAAATCATTTGTATTACTGTCATGAAGCCTATTTAATGCTTAATTATGACATTTATGAGGCGTTATAAAAATGACTAGTAACTGTTATTTTAGGAATTAGTGTAACGTACGAGGCATTGATTGCTGATCTTTGAATCGGCCTGTTATTGTGTCCGGATTCGCTGTGACCATGCCTTTTTTCTTTAGTGATCTTTTCCGTGGCTAATTCCTTGCATTGCCCGTACCTCTTTATCTCGCATCCGCGTGTGATATTTTGATTGGTCCACCTGGCTAGCTGAGTCATCTAAAATCTGTACACGTGTAAGACTATATTTTTTACCAATACAGATAGTCCCCCCACTTGCCATGTATTGAGCGTATAATACTTGGTAAGTGGATGTTCATTTATGGCGGGAATATTTTGCCGCCGCTTTATCTCGAAACTTTGTATTCTTTTATTGACGCATGCTTTGCACAGTACTTCCATTTAATGCTTCTTTCACGTGTTCATTTCTGATTGGTTCTGAAACGACTCAGCGCCTTTTAGGGCTTTTTTGCGGCTGCATCAATCCTAAAGTGATACTTTTGATTATGACCTTCCATCATTACCTTTTCAATCTTTGACGGTTGCCATTAAGTATAAATAGTCTTCTTCCTTTCTTCCTTAGCACGAAAAAAGAAAACTTCTGCATCTCAATTTTCTCTTTGTGAAAGAATTTCTTCTTTAGACTTTATAAATATGTCTTCATCAGGCCATTCTGAAAAGGTTATTGATGTTGAGGCTCTAGCTTCTTCTTCTGCTCCGACGAGGAGTCGAAGAGGTGGCCGACTAAGGAGCCTTGGACGTACTTTTTCTAGAGGTTCTTCTTCTTCTTCCCCTGCTAGGGCGTTGTTTTCCCCGAGAGGTAGATCTTCTCAATCTGTTTCTAGGAGTAGGGATGATTTTCATGAACCTAGAGTTGACGAAATCATCCCTTCTGAGATAACTTTTCCAGAAGTAAATTCTCCTATTACTGAACAATCTCTTTCTCTGGATAGTATTGAGAAATATGCCACTATCATTACTGTGGGTCACATTCCCATTGTTCGTAGGGAAACTTTTTGGGAGTCTAATGTTCCTGTTCTCATGCCAAGTAGTATTCAAAGGATTACATCCTTTAAAGCTGGTTTTTCTTATGTTTTCACTTATCCTTTTACGTTAGGATTTCAACCTCCTGTTGATCCTGTGATTATAGAGTTTTGTCGCTTTTTTAATATTTGTTTAGGACAAGTTGGTCCCCTAGTATGGCGTGTTGTCGCCTGTTTGAGAGTCTTGGCTTCAAAGGTTTCCGTTCCTTTTACCCTTCCTCATCTGCTGCATTTGTATTCTCCTGCTTTATTCCGTTAGGGGGTTTTTACTTTAGTTGCCCGGAGTAAGAGGGTGTTAGTAACCCTTGGTGATGATAAAGATAGAGGTTGGTACCTTAGGTACGTGGCTGTTCCCACTGCTGTTTTAGTGGGTGAAAATAATCTTCCCTTCCCCGAGAAGTGGAACCGTGCATGTAAGTATTTTAATTCGTACCTGATTCATTTGTAATGAAATTTGTTTGATGTTTTATGACACCGTATCTGTTTCCCTTTAATTTACAGCAACTATGAATGTTGTCGAGAATGTCTCCGACATCCGTAGTTGGGTAGAAAGAATGTTAACTGCTGCTCCTGCCGAGGAAAGATCTTGGAAGTACTTTTCGGCAAAGTACAAGTGGATTGTTAAGACCCATGGTAAGCAGAATTTTTCTCATTTTTTTCTCTGCTTGAGTACTTTTTTTTTTATTAACTCTTTTCCTCTTTCTGATAGGGTTTACTACTCGTGGGGTATCTTCCTCACTTCCAAGTATGTCATTGTCCCAAGCTCAGAATATTTTGACGAGTGCTTCGAAGAGGAAAGCCTTGGATTCCCGTTCGGAAGGGGAAGATGAGGGTGAAGAAGAGGGTACATTAGTGCACCGGATGAGAAGAAGGCGGGTAATTTTGGACAAAGAGTCTACTCCCGCGCCTCTTTCTTCCGTGTTGGCCATCAGGTCTTCTTCTTCTCGAGATCAATCTCAATCTCCATCTCGGGACTCTGCTGAGCGTTTATTTCAGGAAGGGTTCGAGATGGATCCTGACGATGTTCCTTTGGCTACCATTTACCCGCATTTNAACGATGTTCCTTTGGCTACCATTTACACGCATTTTGCTGCTATCTCTTCTCCCCAAGCTGCTGCTGTTGTTTCTTCTCCAATTCCTATTATTTCTTCAGTTTCTCCTTCTTCCATCTCGATTGAAGTGCCCGCGACTCTTTTGGCTCCCGGCCCTTCCGTTTCTTCTGCTGCCCCTTCTGTCCCTGCTTCCATGCCTTCCGTTATAGAAGAAGGGTCTTCCAACAGGGGGATACGAAGGGTCTTGATTGAGGTTCCAGCTAGTGGCAACCTCTTTAAGAAGATCAGCACCGGGGAGCCGGAAATGTGGCTCAAGCCTTTGATTGGCCCTGAGGAAAGAGCTAAACTTGACAACCACGCATCTCTCACTTGGGCTAATGAGGTGGTGCATAATTCCTTGATGGTATATACTTGATCTTTTGTGCATACATTGCTTCAATAAATAGCTTTAATATTCTTAATTGTTTTACTATTTTTGTATACGCACCTTATCGGTTTGGAGCTCATGAAAAGAATTTCTAATTATGAGAAAGAGTTGCAAGTGCTTCGTGGGCTGGATGATTTTAAGGCACAGTACGAAAGCCTTCAAATTGAGATGGAAACTTTAGAAGGAGAAAGAGATACCTTAAAGGAGCAGCAGAAAGTTGTGAGAGGAGAATTAGTAGTGGAGAAGGCTTCTTCCAGCCAAGCTAACAAGGATAAAGATATTCTTGAATCCTCTTTTGCCGAGCAACTGTCAAAAGCCACGGAAGAGGTTCGGTATTTGAAGGATTTGCTGGGACAAAAAGAAGAATATTTCGGAGAGCTCGTACGTAATCTTTCTCAAGTTCAAGAAGATCTTCCTGAGGCTCTGGCAAAGACCCAAAATTTGGAAGAGTTAGTCGCGCCTTTGAAGGTTGCTCTTGAAGCTGGTGAAGCCGAAAATGACAGCCTGAAGGCTGAACTTCAAGTGTGGTCAAAAGATTATAATGATCTTGAAGATTCAACGGCTGTTGAAGTGAGTTGGGCGTATATGAATGCTCGTCATGACACATTAATGGAGATGAGTCAAGCAGGCTTTGATCTTGATGCTGAGATTGCAAAGTCTAAAGAAGCCATAGAAAAAACTCAGCAGGGTCTCAACCTTTCTCCAGTTAATGAAGAACAAGCCAATTCTCCGGAAGAAGAAAGCAGTCCTTCTCCTCAAAAGTGAAAATTCTGGTTGTTTTCCTGGTTTTTTTTTTCATTGGATTGGTGTAATTACTCCCAGCTCCATCGGGAGTAAGTTTAAAGTTTCTAAAGTCCCCAACTGACAACTTAGGGGCATTTTAAAAATGTAAATATTATGTGGCTAAGTACTTAGTTTTGTACTTATTGTACTTAGCTGTTTTTATATCAATGTACTGCTTTTGAGACTTTTATGAATTTTGAGCTTTAACCCTTCTATTCAAGTCTATTGCTTTTGCTTTTGTGAGGTCTTTGTTCGTACCTCTTAGCTTTCTTTGCGTAAAAAGATACGTGGTTTGCTCTAAACCCTTTTATGTCGGGTGTAGTACAAGCTTTAGCCTTTGTATGTGAAAGGCTTTATTTTTGAATCAAGGGCCCTTTTAATGTTTTAATGAAGAAGACGTCTCAACTTCATTGAAAATGCAATAGAGTGATAGGAATTTTTCACATGTTTTAGGAATGTTTTTGTGAGAGGTTTTTGCTTGAACTTTCACAACATTTTTACATGTGTTACGTTTGTCATCTAAAACTCATGTTGCAACTGTTTTTAACAGATTTAATAGTCACTTGTATTTCGTAACTGTTTTTAGTGGATAACAGTTTTTTGAGTTAATACAAGGAGGCAACTGTTTTTCATTAGTAACAGTTTTTCGTATTGACTGTTTTATTTGCAACAGTTGTAAGTACGAGAGAAATGTAGTGTAATCCGTAACTGTTTTTAGATATAATAGTTTTGAGAATATATACAAGGGTTTCGATCTTTCATCCGTAACTATTTTTAAATAACAGTTTTCCATTTGAGTACAAAGATTTCGTAACTGTTTTGATTATAACAGTTTTGGCTAAGTACAATGATGATGATCTTCTGTCCCTAACTGTTTTTGATGTAACAGTTTGTACATTTCTTCTTTGTATCTATCATTTTACCTTCTAACCTGAACATGGTTCGAGGGTTTTTTAGAGTAGGCTTTTCGCAATTCTTGTGTCAGAGTCTTCAATTCTTTTGCTCATATCACTTGACTTGTTGGCTGAATGATTTTTTAAGTTCGAGCATTCTGACTTCTGGTAGTCTTGGCTTTTTATATCATGTAGTCCCCCAAGTGTTGGAGCATTGAAGAATGAGATCTCGAGCACTTGATTATTCTTACATTGTGGTCCTTTCCCTGAAAAGGGAAAACATTCCGGACTCGAAGGTATATGCTTTTTTAGATGATGACTGCTTAACCCTTTAAAATATCCATCAGAAAGTGTAACCCTAGACCGGGAATTATGTTTCCGCGCGTCTTTGCGGGTCTAATGTCATCATCTGGTGATGGGTTAGCTCTTTGCCTATCATCTAAAAAGGTTAGTAAAATTTTAAATATTTGAAGATAAAATTTGAACACGTAATACCTGATCGTGGGTACTTCTTTTGCTTAGAAGTAGTATTTCTTCAGATGAATGGCATTCCAACTTGTTGGTAAAATCCTGCCGTCCATGGCTTCTAATTCGTACGCGCCTTTTCCTGCTATTCCTCGTATCTTATAGGGACCTTCCCAATTAGGATTTAGTTTGCCAGTTCCTGCTTCCTTTGTTGACTGGAAGACTTTTTTAAGTACAAAGTCCCCAATTTTGAAATACCTGAGGTTGGTTTTACGATTGTAGTATCGTTCTATGATTTGTTTTTGAGCTGCCATCAGTATTAAGGCCGCATCTCCTCTTGATTCGAGTAGGTCCAGATTGGTTTGCCGTTCAACGTCATTTGTTTGTTCCGTGGCTGTTGTCACCCTTAAACTTGGCTCGCCAATTTCCACGGGTATTAATGCCTCTGAGCCATAAACAAGTACGAAGGGGCTTTCTCCCGTGGCTGTTTTTGATGTAGTCATGTATGCCCATAATACCGCTGGTAATTCTTCGGGCCAATTGCCTTTGGCTTTGTCTAACCGTTTCTTTATATTATTGATGATGATTCTGTTCGTGGATTCTGCTTGTCCATTAGCTACGGGGTGGTATGGTGTTGACGTGATCCATTTGATTTTCCAGCTGTCAAAGAATTCTTTGATTTGAGAGCCTATAAATTGCGGGCCATTGTCACACACGATCTCTTTTGGAATTCCAAATCGACTTATTATATTTCTCCATAAGAAGCTTTTAACCTCCTTCTCCCGCACCTGTTTGATTGCTTCCGTTTCTACCCATTTCATGAATTAATCAGTAAGTACAAGTAAAAATCGTACCTGGCCTTTGGCTGGGGGGAGGGGTCCTACTATGTCCATTCCCCATTTCATGAAGGGCCATGACGACATAATGGAATGTAACAGTTCGGCTGGCTGATGTGTTTTATTAGCGAATCGTTGGCATTTATCGCATTTGGATATGAAATTTTCCGCGTCTCCTTCCATTTTCAGCCAATAATATCCTGCTCTTATAAAGGTTTTTACTAAAGACCTTTAACTTGCATGATTTCCACAGTGACCCCCATGAATTTCTTTTATCACGTATTCTGTTTGATTGGGTCCGAGGCACTTAGTTAGGGGTCGTCCAATCATTTTGCGATATAAGGTGCTGCGAACTAGACAATATCTCGCTGCTTTATGACGGGGCGCTTGAGCTGCCTTTTTGTCTTCATGTACTATACCGTCCTGCAAAAAATTAAGAATTTCGTTTCTCCAATCCCAAGTTAAATTATTGGAAGATACCTCATTTTTGCTGTGATCGGGTGTTGAATGGAAGAGATATATGATAATATCGTTGTCTTTATGGGCTACGTCCGTAACTGCAGCAATGTTGGCTAATGCATCTGCTTCAACATTTTCTTCTCTAGGTATCTGTGTTATTTCCCATGTTTTAAATTGTTTCTCTAGTTTCCGTGCCTTCTCTAAGTACTGTTGCATTCGAGTTTCTCGAGCAACATAATTTCCCTGCATTTGATTTACCACAAGTTGGGAATCGCTGTTGA
>ML257344.1:10774-28723 GCA_005239495.1 Nicotiana undulata
CAGTCAGGGTACTTTACCTCTCGTATCGAACCTATATTTAGAAGCTTCTGAATTTCTTCATCGATCACTTGATTTTTGAAAGATCCTTGCTTTCGTTTCTTTTGTTTTGTAGGTACGAACGATGGATCTTCATTTAGTTTGTGAGTCATCACTTCTGGCGGGATACCTATCATGTCCGAATAGGACCATGCAAAACAATCTTCATTAGGCTTTTAAATAATTGATGAGCGTACCTTTTTGTTCTGGAGTCAGTCTTTCTAATAACTTCACGCCAACGTAAAGATTTTTCTTTCGGGCTCCTGTTCTGAGATGGGAACAGCCTCGAGTTCTTCAGTAGTTGTTTTGATACATTTTTCTTCTTCTGATTCATGATTGAAATCTGGCCTGGAGTCTACGTTCGTATGTTCTGCTTTATCTTTGATGCTCGCAGGATCTTCTTCCGTACCTATTAGAATATCTATTTCTTTGATTCGTAACTGACTAGAAGTTTGTGCCGTACCTGTTTGTTGATAAACCTCTGTTTGATGATTCGCCGTTTTTTCTACATCTCTTTTACTTCTAAGAGATATTGAGTTAATATTTCTTGAGGCTTGTTGGTCTCCCCTGATCTTTCTTATCCCCCATTTGGAAGGAAATTTTATTACTTGATGTAGAGTAGATGGTATTGCTTTCATATCATGAATCCATGGTCTTCCCAGAATGATGTTATAAGCCATCTCCGTATCAATGACCTGAAATTTCGTATTTCTGATAACTCATTCAGCGTAAGTGTTGAGTTCAATCTCACCTTTAGTTATCACTGTTGAGTTGTCAAACCCAGATATGGCTTGAGCCTTTGGAATCAATGCATTTTCTACTAGCATTTCCTCTACAACTTTTATCAAAATAATGTTGACTGAACTACCTGGATCAAGCAACACTCTTTTAACATTAGTAACATGAATTAGTAAAGATATTACCAATGCGTCATTGTGTGGAAGTGTTAATCCTCCAAAGTTTGCGTCGTTAAAATATATTTGCTCTTATTAATTTCTTTTCGAATTCGCTTTCCGTTGGTGTTTGTGATTTTTGAAGTTAACTGGCAGATTATCCCGTTTACTTCTTCTCCTCCGTGTATCACATTAACAGTTCGTTTTGGGGAAGGTGGCTTTGGTGGTTCCTGCCTGTTCTTCATATAAGCCCGTTTACCTTTATCACTGAACAAGTTTGTTAGATAACCCTGTTTTAATAAGTATTCTATTTCACCTTGTAAGTATCTACAGTCTACCGTTCTATGGTCGTGATCGTTATGGAATTCACACCATTGATCGAGGTTCCTCCTGTTAGGGTTGGAACGCATTTCTTTTGGCCATTTAACTTTGTCTCCCATACTTTTTAGTACTGAGATCAGTTCAGTGCTGCTTATGTTAAAGTTATGGTGTCCAATTCGGGTAATATTCCGGAATTGTTCATCTTGATCTCTCCTGGATCTTAAGGAGGATGAGTTCGTATCTCTTCCTGAAAGTTTTGTATTTTCGAACCTTGGACGTGGGTCACGTCTTAAAGGTCCTAAATAAGGATCATACCTGTTTTTACCTGACTTTTTCTCTGATTCTGGCTGCCTTGTTCTGTGGTATTCTTCGTCTTTTGATTGTGTGATTATATCCTCTTCAATTCTTAGTTTAGTACTGTACCTGTTGTATACGTCATTCCATGTTGTGGCTGGGAATTCTCTTAGACTTTCTTTAAGTCGTCTCGCAGCTTCTGAACTTTTTTCGTTCAAATTGCTCGTGAATGCTATAGCTGCCCAATTGCCAGGCACCCTTGGTAGTTGCATTCTTTCTCTTTGAAACCTATCTACAAACGCACGGAGCAATTCTTTGTCTCCTTGCTTTATTTTGAAGATATCTTCCATTCGTTTTTCCACTTTTTGCGCACCAGAATGTGCTTTTATAAATGAATCTGCAAGTTCAGCAAAAGCATTTATAGAGTTTTCAGGGAGGAGAGCATACCAGGTTATGGCTCCTTTCGTGAGCGTTTCTCCAAATTTTTTGACAAGGACTGATTCTATTTCCTCTTTTGTCAAATCGTTGCCTTTTACTCCAGTAGTGAAAGCAATCACGTGATCACGTGGGTCAGTCGTGCCATCATATTTGGGGACATCAGGCATTCTAAACTTTTTAGGTATGAGCAACGGGGCTGCACTTGGCTTCCAAGGTTGTTGGGAGTATCTTTCAGCATCAATTCCTTTGATAATAGGTGGAACACCAGGAATTTGCTCGATGCGTTCGTTTTGTTCTTTTATCTGCTTCTGCATAGTTAGTAATAAATTTTGTAATTCTGAATCACTAGCCGTACCTGGTCGTATTTCAGGAGATGTATTGAGAGTTTCGATCCTGGTTGAATTTGTTAAATCTACTTGCAAATTTTCCACTGGAGTTGTATTATTCGGGGTTGGTGAAATTAGAGGTACTTGTGGCAATCCTCTTGCAAATTCTTGCAAAGCTTGTCCCACGTACTCTGCTATCATTCGCCTTATTTGATCTGATTCCACCGCCTGTTCATTATTATGATTGCCAGCTCTTTCAGGAGATGGTTCTCTCGAAGTTCGTGGAGTTCCTCGAGGAGGAGTTGAAGCTGGGGTTTCATTCCTTTGCTGGTTGTTATCGTCATTATTGCCAACGTTGTTGTTGTTGGAATTTGACATGATTTTAAGGATATCGATTGGTAGCAAAAACGATGATTATCAGTTTCCCAGTAACGGAACCAATTTGTTTAACCAAGAAATGAACTTTTTTTACTAAAGCTTAATTTCAGGAAAAACTCGGATTACTGATAATCGGATCAATCAAACAAAGAATAAAAAGCAATCGTTGAGAATAAAAAAGAAACAGTAACTTATATTGCTTGAAATGTGATCCCATGTTTGTTACATTGACATTCCTTTTATCGGAGTGTTTTCCTAGTACATCGTTTGTATTACTGTCATGAAGCCTATTTAATGCTTAATTATGACATTTATGAGGCGTTATAAAAATGACTAGTAACTGTTATTTTAGGAATTTGTGTAACGTACGAGGCATTGATTGCTGATCTTTGAATCGGCCTGTTATTGTATCGGGATTCGCTATGACCATGCCTTTTTTCTTTAGTGATCTTTTCCGTGGCTAATTCCTTGCATTGCCCGTACCTCTTTATCTCGCATCCGCGTGTGATATTTTGATTGGTCCACCTGGCTAGCTGAGTCATCTAAAATTTGTACACGTGTAAGACTATATTTTTTACCAATACAATGGCGCCTATCGTGGAACTGGGCTAGCCAACCATCACCTAATTACTCATTCGTTCTATTATAATACTTCAAAAATCAATCATAAACAGCAAACAGAGTAATAATTAATTTCATTAAATCTTTACGCCCCAATAATAATCTAACAGTCTAAAAAAGACCTCCCAAGTCTGGAGTCAATGATCATGAGCATCTAAAAAGAAATAAATCTAACTCTGCTAATGTCATAATAAATGTCTATGAATCAATTTCGAATACTAATCAAGGAAGGGAAATGGAGAAGATGTGGGCGCTGGACAGCTACCTCTAAATCCTGTAAAGCTGCTGCAAACAATCAGAAATGGCTACTGCTCCAAAACGGTACCTGGATCTGTGCACAGAGGCACAGGAAGTCTTTATGAGTACGTCAACTCAGTAGTAATGAAAATAAATCACAGTCTGAGAATTATAAAACACACAGTACAGATACACCAATTCACAAAATCCAGTAAAACACCAAGTCACTAGATAGTATTCATCAAATACATGAGTTCAAAAATAAGTTTCCAGAAATCCTTTGAAACAAGTAAAATATCAGTATATCTCAGTAAAATTCTCAGTAAAAACCAGTTTGAAAACGAAGTAAAACATAGTTCGAAAACTCAGTAAAAATCTTCATAAAACTTCCCCTCGGGCCATAATCATTTCTCGTAACAATTTCTTTCAGTATCAGCCCATCAGGCAACCTCACAATCACTCTGCCCATCAGGCAACCTCACAGTCACTATGCCCATCAGGCAACCTCACAGTCCCTCAGCATAAGCCCCGGGGGCATTACTCATCAGGTACATGCGCTCACTAGGGGTGTGTACAGACTCTGGATGGGCTCCTACAGCCCGAGTGCTATAACAAGCCACATCATGGCTTAGATCACTCACAACATAGGCCTAAAAGCCTCCCTTATATCCTCACAACATAGGCCTGAAAGCCTCCCTCATATCCTCACAACATAGGCCTGAAAGCCTTCCTCATATCCTCACAACATAGGCCTGAAAGCCTCACTTAGTCAGACACTCTCAATTTGCCCTTCAGGCCATAACATACCGGGTTCTCAACTCAAAACAGTGTTTCATTTTTCAATAAGTAGTATCAAAATACTCCGAGTGTCAAATAATTTATCAGGAAAATACTGAGTGTAAAATCATAACATATCAGTGAGGAAAATATAGTAAACACAACCCCCAACGGGTAAACAAGTCGGCACTAGGCCCCAAACATGGCTTACAACCCAAAACATATCGTAATATATAATTACTAATTAAGCATAGGCTTAAAAGTTGGTTTAGCAACTCAATAGTCACCTAAATAGGGAAGATATTTCCAAAGGTTCAACCTTTGCATTCCAAAACCCGTGAAAGGGTGCAGAGTCCGGGGTTTCATACCCTCAGGATAGGATTTAAAGACATTACTTACCTCAACTAGACCGAAACTACTNTCGGGCCCGTGTCCCGAAACTCAAAACATTTTATACCAAAATCGGAGTTCGTTTGACCCCTCAAATCGACCCCTAAAGGTCTCATAATCTCAAGCCCTAAACCCACCTTTTTCTACTGATTTCCATTAATTTAATACTGAGATTATGTTCTATAATCACCCATAAACGAGTTTTAAGGTCCAAAATACTTACCTCTACGAATACCACTGATTTCCCTCTTCAAAAATCGCCTCAAGAGCTCTCTGTCCGTACAACAATGGTGTAAAAAGGGTTTAGGTCGCGGAAAGGTTTTTTAATATAATTGCCCAGTTATTTACTCTTCGCGAACGCATTAAAATGACCGCGTTCGCATAAAGTATCCAGTTGGGGCCCTTAATTCCTTCTATGAGAACGCGGCTCCCAACCCGCAAACGCACAGTGCACCTGCCCCAAGCTACGCGAACGCACCCCCCAGGCCCGCGAATGCACAGTGAAAAAGGCCTGGGGTCCCTCAGATGGTCAAAACCTTACGCGATCGCACCACTTCACTCGCGTTCGCACTGACCAGGCCCTCTACTCTCCGCGTTCGCACCTGCCTAACCGCGAACGCACAGAATAAAATTTTCTCAGCTCGCCAAATACCCTATGCGAATGCAGGCGCCTCTCCGCGAATGCATAGGGTAAAAATGTTCTGCAGAAACACCAGAAAACAGCATAAGTCTCTACCACGAATTGGTCCGTTAATAACCCAAAATCAATTCCGATCCCCTTGCGCCCCAACAACCTATACCAACATATCCCATAACATCATTCAAACTTAGTTGCACTCTCAAAATACCAAAATTAATATCAAAACACCAAATTTACATCGGATTCAAGCCTAAGAACTTTGATATTTCTAAAATCCACCAACGATGCCGAAACTGTCCAAAACAACTCCGATTGAGCTGTAAGTTTTCAGACATATCCAAAATGACATTACGAACCTGTTCCAACTGTCAGAATTCCATTCCGACCCCGATATCCTATTTTCCACTGTCGACCGGAAATCGCCAAAAACTAACTTTCGCCAATTCAAGCCTAACTCCACACCGGGCATCACAAAATTATTTCGGAGACACTCCTAAGTACCAAATCACCTAACGAAACTAATCGAACCATAAAATCTGCGTTTTGAGGTCGTTTACCAATAAGTCAACTCTCAGTTGACTTTTCCCATTTTAAGGCTATTTTTAAGGACTAAATGACTGAACTCTCACTACAACCATTCGATTTCAAGCCTACCAACTCTAACACGTCAATAACAGTATAACCAACCTATAACAAGTCAAATATAGTAATTATAATGCAGATTCTACGTAACGACAGACCGGGTCGTTACATTCTCCCCCTCTTAAACAAACGTTCGTCCTCGAACGGGTCTAGAAACATACCTGAAGTCTCAAACAAGTGAGGATATTTGCTCTGCATCTCCCGCTTGGTCTCCAAAGTAGCCTCCTCCACTGGCTGACCTCTCCATTGTACTTTCACTAATGCAATCTCCTTGGATCTCAACTTTCTGACCTCACGAGCTAAAATAGCTATTGGCTCAACCTCGTATGACATATCACCCTCGAGCTGAATTGTGTTGAAGTCTAACACATGAGACGGGTCACCAACATACTTCCTAAGCATCGACACATGAAATACCGGATGAACACTCGACAAGCTGGGTGGCAAAGCAAGTCTATAAGCCACCTCTCCAACCTTCTGAAGCACCTCAAAAGGACCAATAAATCGTGGACTCAGCTTTCCTATCTTTCTGAACCTCATAACACCCTTCATGGGTGATATATTCAATAATACCTTATCACCTACCATAAATGACACATCCTGGACCTTCCGGTCCGCATAGCTCTTCTATCTAGACTGCGTCATGCGAAGTCGCTCCTGAATCAACCTCACTTTCTCTAACGCATCCAGAATCAAATTTGTGCCCAATAACTTAGCCTCACCAGGCTCGAACCAACCAACCGGAGATCTACACCTCCTACCATATAAAGCCTCATACGGGGCCATCTGAATACTGGACTGGTAGTTGTTATTATATGAAAACTCCGCTAGTGGCAGAAACTGATCCCATGAACCGCCAAAATCAATCACACAAGCCCGTAACATGTCCTCCAAAATCTAAATAGTCCGTTCCGACTGACCGTCGGTCTAAGGGTGAAACGCAGTGCTCAACTCTACATCAGTACCCATACCTCTCTGCACGGTCCTCCAAAACTGAGATGTGAACTGAGTACCTCTATCAGAAATGATAGAAACTGGAACTCCATGCAATCGGACAATCTCCTTGATGTAAATACCGGCTAACCTCTCTGAAGTATAAGTAGTACTGACAGGAATGAAGTGCACGGACTTGGTCAATCCATCCACAATGACCCAAATATCATCAAAACCCTTCGAAGTCCGTGGAAGCCCAACTACAAAGTCCATAGTAATCCGCTCCCACTTCCACTCCAGAATATCTAACCTCTGAAGCAAACCACCTGGTCTCTGGTGCTCATACTTGACCTGCTGGAAGTTGAGACACCGTGCTACATACTAAACAATGTCTCTCTTCATCCGTCTCCACCAATACTGGTGTCTCAGATCCTGATACATCTTCGCTGCACCCGGATGAATAGAATATCGCGAGCTGTGAGCCTCGACTAATATCAACTCTCGAATACTCTCTACATTGGGCACGCAAATACGGCCCTGCATCCTCATAATTCCATCATCACCAATATTCGCATCTCTGGCATCACCCCGACAAACTCTATCTTGAAGAACTAACAAGTTTTGGTCATCATACTGTCATGCCTTAATCTGGTCAAATAAAGAAGAACGGGAAGCCATGCTAGCTACCACCCGTGGAGGATCTGACAAATCCAATCTCACTAATTGACCCGCTAAAGCATGAACGTCAAGGGCTAAAGGTCGCTCTGTTGCTGAAAGGTAAGCTAGACTCCCCAAACTCTCGGCTCTACGACTCAAGGCATCGGCCACCATAATTGCCTTCCCCGAATGATACAAAATAGTCAAGTCATAGTCCTTGAGAAGCTCCAACCATATCCTCTGTCACAAATTCAAGTCTGTCTGCCTTAGCAGATACTGCAAGCTATGATGATCGGTGTAAATCTCACACTGCACTCCATACAAATAATGCCGCCAAATCTTTAAGGCATGAACAATGGCAGCTAACTCAAGATCGTGCACTGGATAATTCTTCTTGTGCACCTTCAACTGTCTAGACGCGTAGGCAATCACCCTACCGTCCTGCATCAATACCGCTCCCAAGCCAACTCTAGAAGCATCACAATAAACCGTATAAGAACCCGAACCAGTAGGCAACACTAATAACGAAGTTGTGGTCAATGCTGACTTGAGCTTCTGAAAGCTCTCCTGACACTCATCGGACCATCTGAATGGAACACCCTTCTGTGTCAATCTGGTCAGATGTGAAGCAATAGAAGAGAATCCTTCCACAAAGCGACGGTAGTAACCCGCCAAACCGAGGAAACTCCGAATCTCTATAGCTGAAGACGGTCTGGGCCAACTCTGCACTGCCTCAATCTTCTTCGGATCAACCTGAATACCTTCACTAGACATCACATGCCCCAAGAAAGCCATTGAACCAAGCCAAAACTCACACTTAGAGAATTTTGCATAAAGCTTCACCTCCCTCAATCTCTGTAACACAATCCTTAAGTGCTGAGCATGCTCCTCTTGGCTACGAGAATACACCAAGATGTCATCAATGAACACAATGACGAAGTATCAAGGTAGGGCTGAAACATGATGTTCATCAATTGCATGAACGTTGTTGGGGCATTGGTCAGCCCGAATGACATAACCAGAAATTAATAATGACCATATCTGGTCCTGAAAGTCGTCTACAGAATGTTAGAATCCCGAATCTTTAGCTGATGATACCCAGACCTCAAATCAATCTTGGAGAACACCTTAGCTCCCCGAAGCTGGTCAAATAGGTCATCAATACGAGGAAAAGGATACCGGTTCTTTACTGTCACCTTATTCAACTGTCTATAATCAATACACATGCGCATCGAACCGTCCTTCTTTTTCATAAACAACACTGGCGCACCCCAAGGCGACACACTAGGTCGAATGAACCCCTTATCTAAGAGTTCCTGAAGCTGCTCCTTTAATTCTTTCAACTTTTCCGGTGCCATGAGGTAAAGTGGAATAGAGATAGGCTGGGTATCTGGAACCAAGTCAATACCAAAATCAATATCCCTGTCAGGTGGCATGCCTGTCAGGTCTGTAGGAAATACATCCGGAAAATCGCGGACTACAGGAACAAAATCAACAGATAGAGTCTCACCACTAACATCCCTCACAAACGCAAGATAAGATTTGCACCCTTTTTCTACCATACGCTGAGCCTTTAAATAAGAAATCACTCTGCTAGGCACATGCTCTACAGACCCCCTCCACTCAACTCTCAAAACTCCGGGCATAGCTAAGGTAACGGTCTTAGCGTGACAATCAAGAATTTCATGAAATGGGGATAACCAATCCATGCCCAGAATTACATCAAAATCAACCATACTGAGTAACATTAAATCCACTCGGGTCTTCAGACCCCCAATAGATATAAGACACGACCGGTACACACGGTCAACAACAATAGTATCACCCACCAGAGTCGAAACATGAACAGACGTAACCAAAGACTCACGGGGCATATTCAGAAAATGAGCAAAATAGGATGAGACATAAGAGTACGTGGAACCAGGGTCAAATAAAGCCAAAGTATCAGTGTGACAAACTGAAATAGTACATGTAATCACCGCATCGGATGCCATAGCATCAGGCCTAGACGGAAGTGCATAAATACGTGGCTGGCCTCCACCTGCTTGACCTCCCCCTCTAGGACGGCCTCTAGCTGCCTGACCACCACCCCTAGCTGCCTGGGTAGGTGGTGAAGTGACTGGGGCTGAAGCCGAGGGATGGACCCTCTGCTGGGATGAACTACTAGGACGACGGGGACACTTCCTCCACCCATGTCCGAGCTCTCCACACTCATAACAACCACCTATAGCCGGAGATGAAAACTGACGAGAACCTCTGCCACCCTGATGACCACCAGACAAACCATGCATGGAAGAACCCTAATAAGATGATACTCGGGCGGAGCTTTGAGCTGGGAGGGCACTAAAAGATAAACGTCCCTGATGAGAATTACGAGGACCCTGCCCCGAAGATACACCACTGTAAGCTGGGCGAACTAGCTATGGAGGTCTAAATGGACGACCTCTGATGTGATGAAACTGCCCTCTGCAAGGGGCACCACTGAAGTTACTTGCTCCCTGAGGCCTCTTGACCTCTCTCTCCTCACGATCCTGCCTACGAACCGACTCAAAATCCTGAGCAATGTCAACAACCTGCTCAAATATAGCTCTAGACACTCTATCTCTGGTCATCAAGATCCGAAGTTGATAAGTAAGACCATATACAAACCTCCTAATCCTCTCCCTATCAGTAGGGACAATCTCCGAAGCATGTCTAGCTAACTCGAAAAACCTCATCTCGTACTGAGTTACTGACAACTCTCCCTGGAGCAGCTGCTCAAATTGCAAGTGTTGCTCCTCTCTGTGGAACTGAGGAACATACTTCTCCAAAAAGATCGTGGGGAACTACTGCCAAGTGAGTGGTGTTGAACTAACCGGCCTATATCTCGAATGACTCCCACCAAGTAAAAGCAGCACCAGCAAACTAAAATGTAGCAAACGAGACCGCACTGGCCTCCAAAATACCCGCAGTACGTAGTATCCTCTGGCATTTATCCAGAAAACCTTGGGTATCCTCACCCTATGTGCCACTGAAAGTCGGAGGCTTAAGTCTGCTGAACCTCTCCAATCTACGCTGCTCATCCTCGGACATAGCTGGAACTACAAAATCCTGGATGGGGATAACCGGCTGAGTTGGGGCTTCTCTCGGTGTCTGAATACCCTGTACAACCTGCTCAGGTGTCCGGGCAGCTGGAGTCTGATTGCCTCCCCCGGCCTGAGCTGCAGTGGAAGGAGTAGACATAGCAACTTCCTGAGCTAAACTAGAACATACTGTCAATATCTAAGCTAGGGTCTCCTGAACACCCGGAATAATAATAGCCATTGTCGGTGCCTGAGCCTGTCCCGCTGGAGCACCATCGGTAGGAACCTGATCCTAAACGATAGGGGGATCCTGTGGCACTGTCCCGGCTGCTGCGCGGGCTGGTCCCCTACCTCTACCATGACCCCGACCCCTTGTGGGCCTGGCTGGTGTCTTGTCATCCTGATCGGTATTGCCTGTCCTCACCATCTGTGAGAGAATGAAATAACATAAATTTAGATTTCTCAAATCAATAGATGGCATGATAGAGTTCAAGAAAATGGAGATGTTTCCTAAGAGTTCTGAAGCCTCTCGAAGATAAGTACAAACGTCTCCGTACCGATCCGCAAGCCTCTACTAAACCTGCTCATGATCGTTGAGTCCTATGCAACCTAGAGCTCTAATACCAACTTGTCACGACCCCAAATCCTAACAGGTCGTGATGGCGCCTATCGTGGAACTGGGCTAGCCAACCATCACCTAATTTCTCATTCGTTCTATTATAATACTTCAAAAATCAATCATAAACAGCAAACAGAGTAATAGTTAATTTCATTAAGTCTTTACGCCCCAATAATAATCTAACAGTCTAAAAAAGACCTCCCAAGTCTGGAGTCAATGATCATGAGCATCTAAAAAGAAATAAATCTAACTATGCTAATGTCATAATAAATGTCTATGAATCAATTTCAAATAATAATCAAGGAAGGGAAATGGAGAAGATGTGGGCACTGGACAGCTACCTCTAAATCCCGTAAAGTTGCTGCAAACAATCAGAAACGGCTACTGCTCCAAATCGGTACCTGGATCTGTGCACAGAGGCACAAGGAGTCTTTATGAGTATGCCAACTCAGTAGTAATGAAAATAAATCACAGTCTGAGAATTATAAAACACACAGTACAGATACACCAATTCACAAAAGACAGTAAAACACCAAGTCACTAGATAGTATTCATCAAATATATGAGTTCAAAAATCAGTTTCCAGAAATATTTTGAAACAAGTGTAATATCAGTGTATCTCAGTAAAGTTCTCAGTAAAAACCAGTTTGAAAACGAAGTAAATCATAGTTCGAAAACTCAGTAAAAACCTTCATAAAACTTCCCTTCGGGCCATAATCATTTCTCGTAACAATTTCTTTCAGTATCATCCCAACAAGCAACCTCACAATAACTCTGCCCATCAGGCAACCTCACAATCACTCTACCCATCAGGCAACCTCACAGTCACTCAGCATAAGCCCCGCGGGCATTACTCATTAGGTACCTACGCTCACTAGGGGTGTGTACATACTCCGGAGGGGCTCCTACAGCCCGAGCGCTATAACAAGCCACATCATGGCATAAATCACTCACAACATAGGCCTAAAAGCCTCCCTTATATCCTCACAACATAGGCCTGAAAGCCTCCCTCATATCCTCACAACATAGGCCTGAAAGCCTTCCTCGAATCCTCCCAACATAGGCCTGAAAGCCTTACTCAGTCAGACACTCTCAATTTTCCCTTCAAGCCATAAACATATCGGGTTCTCAACCCAAAACAGTGTTTCATTTTTCAATAAGTAGTATCAAAATACTCCGAGTGTCAAACAATTTATCAGGAAAATACTGAGTGTAAAATCATAACATATCAGTGAGGAAAATATAGTAAACACAACCCCCAACGGGTAAACAAGTCAGCACTAGGCCCCAAACATGGCTTACAGCCCAAAACATATCGTAATATATAATTAATAATTAAGCATAGGCTTAAAAGTCGATTTAGCAACTCAATAGTCGCCTAAATAGGGAAGATATTTCCAAAGGTTCAACCTTTGCATTCCAAAACCCGTGAAAGGGTGCAGAGTCCGGGGTTTCATACCCTCAGGATAGGATTTAAAGACATTACTTACCTCAACCAGCCCGAAACTACTTCGCAACGCGTTTGCCTTTCGAATCAACTTCCGGATGCTCCAAATCTACCAAGTTCAGATTTTTATCATCAAATTATGCTCAAGGAATAAATTCCAATTGAAAAATATCGAATTTAGCTCAAAAATCCGAATTCGGTCAAAACCTGACCTTCAGGCCCGTGTCCCGAAACTCAGAAAATTTTATACCAAAATGTTCTCCGTCCTCTCACGAGTCCGTACATTAAGAACACCAAAATCGGAGTTCGTTTGACCCCTCAAATCGACCCCTAAAGGTCTCATAATCTCAAGCCCTGAACCCACCTTTTTCTACTGATTTTCATGAATTTAATACTGAGATTATGTTCTATAATCACCCATAAACGAGTTTTAAGGTCCAAAATACTTACCTCTACGAATACCACTGATTTCCCTCTTCAAAAATCGCCTCAAGAGCTCTCTGTCCGTACAAAAATGGTGTAAAAAGGGTTTAGGTCGCGGAAAGGTTTTTTAATATAATTTCCCAGTTATTTACTCTTCGCGAACGCATCAAAATGACTGCGTTCACATAAAGTATCCAGCTGGGGTCCTTAATTCCTTCTATGCGAACGCGGCTCCCAACCCGCGAACGCACAGTGCACCTGCCCCAAGCTCCGCGAACACACCCCCGAGGCCCGCGAACGCACAGTGCAAAAGGCCTGGGGTCCCTCAGATGGTCAAACCGTTACGTGATCGCACCACTTCACTCGCGTTTGCACTGACCAGACCCTCTACTCTTCGCATTCGCACCTACCTAACAGTGAACGCACAGAACAAAATTTCCTCAGCTTCCCAAATACCCTATGCAAACGCAGGCTCCTCTCCGCGAACGCATAGGGTAAAACTGTTCTGCAGAAACACCAGAAAACAGCATAAGTCTCAACCACGAAATTGTCCATTAATCACCCAAAATCAATCCCTAGCCCCTCGGGACCCCAAGCAACTATACCAACATATCCCATAACATCATTCAAACTTAGTTTCACTCTCAAAACACCAAAACTAACATTAAAACACAAAATTTACATCGGATTCAAGCCTAAGAACTTTGATATTTCTAAAATCCACCAACGATGCTGAAACTATCCAAAACAACTCCGATTGACCTAAAATTTTGCAGACATATCCAAAATGACATTACGAACTTTTCCAACTGTCGGAATTCCATTCCGACCGGAAATTGCCAAAAACTAACTTTCGCCAATTCAAGCCTAATTTCACATCGGGCATCACAAAATTATTCCGGACACACTCCTAAGTCCCAAATCACCTAACAAAGCTATTCGATCCATAAAATTCGCGTTTCGAGGTCGTATACCAATAAGTCAACTCTCACTTGACTTTTCCCATTTTAAGGCTATTTTTAAGGACTAAATGACTGAACTCTCACTACAACCATTCGATTTCAAGCCCACCAACTCTAACACATCAATAACAGTATAACAAACCTATAACAAGTCAAATACAGTAATTATAATGCATATTCTATGTAATGACAGACCGGGTCGTTACAGACTTACTATAATTTCATGAACAATTTCATTTATTCGGGTATTAATAAATCAGTCTTCCGGAGCTCTTAACTGCTTTTGTACTACAAGATTTTTTGTCACACCATCCATATGGTGAATGTCTCAGTTACGGAAAAAATTATTTTATAGTAATTGTCATGGTCAAAATCATCATAAGCAAAATCATTTATTGCTTAATTTTGCCTTTAATAACTTTTTATAAGATATGACAAAATATTTTGGTGTACCATATGTACCCGATCAATGACATATTCATGTAATCATACAGTAATACTCATTAACTTTCTTTCTCTAAAACCTCCTGTAGAGGTGAGTTGTAGTATTTATTCAACCGTGCATAAATACATTCTTATGCATAATTTGTATCACGTATATATTTTCACATTCACTTTCAGGAATTAGCATGCATTTACAATGCCTATCACAAGTCATATTTTCAACGAATGGACTATAATCATGTGAATGTGTCTCGTATTAACACACCACCTTGATACATATTTCTTCACCTTTGAAGGACCATTTTGAGAATCCTTATTGTTCTCCTTTTTACAATTACCATAATGAGGGATGTTATTATTTGATCTTTGGCACGCCCACGTTCATTGTTCAATCACTTGTCTTTATTTAGAATTATTATGCATTGTTATCACATTCACTCAAGAATGAAGCAAATCAAGTGGGACAAGCTTCATGCCTTTTCATGAAAAATATATTATTTTTCATTAGTCATCATTATATCATCAATATGGTGCATTATGACTCAAACCCAATGTCTTACCCATATAAGGCATGTTAGGTCATAATGGGCTGAGACTTAAACCCAATTCTTATCATCATGATGCACCAGGACTCAAATTCGATGTGTTATCCTCATGGTGCGTTGGGACTTGAACCCATCGTCTTACCCTCATATAATATTTATCACAAATTATCGCATTCCCTTCTAGGAATGGAACATAATTTTATGTAGCCACAAATAAGTAAATAGAATTGATAAGAACTATTATCAATAAAAATATGATGGAGTACAAACTCGTGTACTAGTATCTTACATATAAACATCTCAAAACAGAAAGTCACCATGTAGAGTTATTACTATGTGATGTGTTACTTCAAACTAATGCATGATGATTACATAAAATGTACACAAGAACTGAAACACGTAACTAAATATACTTAACTTCAGAAAGCAAATAATCTTAAGTAATGACTATTGCTAGCATATTCTGTTTTTATACAGAAGATGTCAAAATAGGCTAGTAAAATATAATGATATCACTTTGTCAAGTATCAACATAAAAAAAATGTTGCATCTAATTAGATTTGCATGGATCATAATATAATTGACATTATTTTTCATGTGCTTAAAGCAGAAGATTAGCGTAATACATTGCCTTTGCCAAAATAGAAAACTAAGTGTAAAGTGTTTCACTCATATAACTCCTTGTTTCATCCGCACCAAACTAACATATAACTCCTGCAATTCATGATAGTTAGTACAATTGCCGAAAGTAATAAATTACATAAAATTTAAAGGATTTAAGAGTGAGTGCGCAAACCAATAATTCTATTTTTATTTTAATATATTTGTCACGACCCGAAATCCCACCTTCAGGCCGTGATGGCGTCTAACGTTGAACCCGCTAGACAAGCCAACGTTTTGGTTAAATTTACTGTTTTCCTTGTTTAAGATATCTAACAATGAAACAATAAGCATGAATATTTAAACTAAATTGCGGAAGCTAGAAATTTATCAACTTAATATAACCGCGTTAAGAAAATTTCGTACATGAACCCCCAGAACTGGTGTCACAAATCCTCATGGACGATCTAAGATTTCTACAACAATGGTCTGGAGAGAACAAGTACAAATGTCTGGAAATACAAATAGACAGAAATGAACAGATAGATGGTGACGCCAAGGCCCATGAATGTCTGTGGGTCTACCTTGATGTATTTTGTGTGGACTGAAGGATACTCCCTCTGTCAGTGTCCACTGGGTCCGGCTGCGTAATCTGCACAACATAGAGAAGTGCAGGTGTAACATCAGTACAACCGACCCCATGTACTGAGTAAGTGTTGAGCCTAACCTCGGCGAAGTAGTGACGAGGCTAAACACGACAACAACATATACCTGTACAGTTCTATAATATATAATAGATAGTAACAGGAAATAACAGTTAAGTACGAGGGGGGATAAGGGACATGCTGAGGGAAACAAGGGAGAAACAATAACAAATAACTGAACAAGGCCTCAATATAACAGAATGAAAATCAACAGAAGGTAGCAACACAAACAAATATGTACACGACATCACCCTTCGTGCTTTAATCTCATCCTCACAATGCAATGAATAAATGAATGGCATGGCATTAACCTTCGTCCTTATAAATGTAAAATCATGGCACGGCATCACTCTTCGTGCTTTTACTCTCTTCCTCACATTTCAATAAATAAATGAATGAATGGAACGACATCACCCTTCGTGCTTTTACTATCTTCCTCACATTGCAATAAATAAATGAATGAATGAATGGCACGGCATCACCCTTCGTGCTTTTACTCTCATCCTCACCATGCAATAAATGAATGAATGAATGGCACGGCATCACCCTTCGTGCTTTATACTCTTCCTCACCCAAACAATATCAACAACAACAACAAGGCAAGGATAATCATCAATATGAATCATAACTCACTTCATCCCGGCAAGGGAACAACAACAACAATAATATCGCTCTGGCAAGGGACTCAGCTATAACCAATCTCATCTAAGTACATGACTCAACCAAACAATCCTCAACTGAAAACAACTTATCACATGTCCTTATCAGGTATTTTCAACAATTGCATACTTCCAAAATAAAATTTGCTTCATAACACAATAAATATTGAAGAAAAACATGTAATACCTCAAAACCGACTCACAGGCATGCATTGATCACAACATATAGGTACTCGTCACCTCACCTATATGTTGGACATGGATAATCACATAGCAAATAGGACTCTATACCTAATCCCTCAAGCTAAGGTTAGACCAAACACTTACCTTGATGCCACGAGCACAAATCAAGTCTCTACTACCGCTTTACCCCTTGATCCCACCACCAACACGCTCGTATCTAGCCACAAGTTACTTAATTATATCAATAAATGCTAAATGAATAAGTTCTAATGCATATAAATGAGTTTTCTAAGGTTTTTCCCAAAAGTAAAAAATCGACCCCAGGACCGCTTGGCCCAAACCCGAAATTCGGACCAAAAACTGATTACCCATTCACCCCCGAGCCCGGGTATATAATTAGTTTTGGAATACGACACCAAATTGAGGTCTAAATTTCCAAATTTCTTAGGGTTTACTCAAAATTCCCAATTTCCCCCATGAAAACCCTAGATTCTAGGATGAAATCTTGTAAAAGGAAGTTATGGAGTAAAGAAAATGAGTTAGAAATCACTTACCAATGTTTTGGAGAAGAATGAGTGTTTAGAAAATCGCCTATTATGTTTTAGGGTTTAGAAAGATAGAAAATAACTGAAAATCCCGTTTATATATATCCTTCCAGGCCTCCACCGCGGACCGCACTAGAGCGACCGCGGCCGCGAAGGTTCCACCGCGGACCGCG